>CM042555.1:10782500-11060000 GCA_023630585.1 Cranoglanis bouderius
GGCACACCTAAACACTAGTCATAATGAATTAGACCTTGATAAGCTGATGGGTGTTCTTCAGTACCTGCACAGAACCGGAATTATGTTGTGGTACAGCGACATCACAGACTTGAAGGACATGGTGTTCCTTAAGCCATCATTCCTGATCTCATTGTTCAAGGTTTGTTATGAAAAACCCCAGTAACCCCCTGAAAATCTGATTCTTTATACTTGCAGATCTAGTTCTAAATTGATATATTTTATTTTGACACAGGCCATTGTTAGACATGATTTGGTCAGTATGCTGAAAGAGATTTCCAGGAGAGATCTGATGAGAGAGAACTCTCTTGAGAAGCACAGAGACACATGGATTGAGGACTTTGCGAACAGAGCTACTCTGAGCAATGTGGCCATAAGAATCTTGGTGCATGCAGAACTCAAACGGTCAGGTGTTAATGACGAAGAGCTGATTGAGGAGATAGTTGGGACCAAGAAGAAGGCCGGAAATCTTATCAGGCTGCTGCAGCACTTTGATGTTTGTCTACCAACCAAAGAACATGCTCCACTCAACCCTACAGCCCCAGAGTTTTGTCCAACCAAAAAATGGGAGCCATCAAGCCCTGATGTGTATGAACCAAATGGAGCCTGTCTATTCCCAAGTTTCCTTCAGAGAAACAATCAGAATGTAATGCAGATGTGGGGACAGGACAACCTGGATGACATCACTGTCCAAGTTTATTTCCTCCCTGAAATACCTCATGGATTCTTCCATAGGTAATATGTAATATTATTAAATATTATATGCCATTAATTATGCTGTCTGTAGTTATTCCACAATCTTTTATTTTATTGCACATTCCAGATAACAGTTTTAATCCAGTTCTAAGATGTCAACCTATTTTAATTGGTTCTGTGTACTTCATAAAGTTCCTGTATTATTAACAACAAATGCTGAGAGTAAAATAATCCAGACCTTTATGAGACGACATAATCCACCTTTTCTGGAGTTATTTGGTTATTTGAGGGGAACAGGGTTTTACAAGATTGTATGTGTTATTTCTGTTCCTTACAGGCTGGTCATCAGAATATGCTCGATTTACTCCACCTACTGGATCGGGAAAGAGCAGTGTCTTTTCACCAGTGGAAACAGACGTCTCCTGGTCAGAGAGCAAGCTGGCACTGGGGATCAGTTCATTGAGATCCGTGGCAAACACAGCGATAGTAAGCCATGGTTTACAGTGCTGTGAAAAAGTATTTGCCACCATCCTGATTTCTTCTGTTTTTGTGTATTTCTCATACTAAATAGTTTTAGATATTCAGACGAAATACAACAAAACAAAGGCAACCTGAGTAAACACAAAATACAGTTTTTATTTTTTTATTTAAACAAAAGAAGTTATCCAACACCTATCACCCATGTGAAAAACTAATTGCCCCCTAAAACTTAAAATCTGGTTGTGCCACCATTAGCAGCAATAACTGCAACCAAACACTTCCGATAACTGGAGATCAGTCTTTCACTTACTTCTAGGACTTGGACTTACTCCTAGGCTTTGGATCACTGTCTTGCTGCATAATCCAATTGCGCTTGAGTTTCAAATTACAGACTGAAGACCACACATTCTCCCTTAGGATTTTCTGGCAGAGAGCAGAATTCATGTTTCCCTCAATTATTACAAGTTGCTCAGGCCCTGAAGCAGCAAAGCATCCCCACACCACCACACTCCCACCACCATGCTTGACCAGGTATGATGTTCTTTTTGTGGAATTCAGATGTTCCTCAACCCCTGTTTTTGAAACAGTTCCACTTTCAACTCATCAATCCACAGAACATTCTCCCAAAAGGTTTGAGGATCATGAAGGTGTGTTTTGGCAAAATTCAGACAAACCCTAATGTTCTTCTGGGTTAGCAGTGGTTTTCACCTCACCAATCTTCCATGGATGGCATTTTTTCCCTGTGTCTTTCTGGTAGTGGAGTCATGAACAGTGACCTTTATTGATGCAAGATAGGCCTGTAGTTCCTTTGATGTTGTCCTTGTGACTTCCTGGAGAAGTAGTTGCTCTTGGAGGAATTTTGGAAGGTTGGCCACTTTTGGGAAGGTTCACTACTGTGCAGAGTTTTCCCATTTGGAGATAATGGCTCTCAGTGTGGTCCTTTGAAATAGCTTTGTAACCCTTCCCAGACTGATGTATTTCAATCACCGTCTTCCTCATCATTTCTGGAATTTCTTTCAACTTTGGCATAGTGTGTTACTGGGTAAGACCTTTTAACCAACTTCATGCTGTTGAAAAAGTTCTTTTTAAGTGTTTGCAGTAATCAGGCCTGGTTGCACCTACTCCAGCTGAACCCCATTATGAATGTGGTTTCATAGATTTGGGGAATTAGTAACTATGAGGGCAAATACATTTTCACACAGGCCCAGTTGGTACTGGATAACTTTTTTGCTTCAATAAATAATATTAACATTTAAAAACTGTATTTTGTGTTTACTCATGTTGCCATTGTTTCATCTTAGATTTTGTTTTAATTTCTGAAACAATTTAGTTAAGCAGAAAATTGGGAAGACATTTAATTTGCTCAAAATATTTTTCTTACCTGAAATGAAAATGTAAAATAAAAAAAGTTTGTTTAATGTAATTAGTACTGTATTAATCATCACACACTCCACTTCAGTGATATTTTGTGCACAGACTATCTAATGAAATAGCAGGATGAATAATCAAAATGGCTTTTTTAAAATAGCATGCCATACAGTTTCTATACACACACCACACTGGCAGGTCTATTTTAATTTACTTAACACTGTGTGGCTTCAGGCCAGTGTGTGATGATTTTAGCTTGTTACAGTAACTGGTGCTCATAGCTCTCTTTTGACTAATACATTAATCACATAGTTTTAATAAAAGACTAAAGCAAGGTTTGGCACTAATTCTTGTCTGATCAACTACTTTTGTGTAAAGTGGGAGATTTGTGTAAATATGATTTTCCCTTTGAACTATTCATTTTAAGGTCTCGATTGTTCCATGTCTTACAGTGATGTTTCTATTGCTTGTTCTTTTATGTATTTCAGTGTCAACCTCAGTAGATATCCAAAAGGCGTGGGACATGATAAAGGTGATGATGATGCGGCTGGCTCAGCTCACGCAGCAGTGGAGAGGCGTGTGCCAGTACGTGCACAGCCCTTGTAAACACAAAGGCTGTGAAACTTACTTCGAGTGGACAGACTGGCAAGACTGGATTGATCCTTATGCATGTGAAAAATTTAACATGTATGTTATGGTTCAGTGAATCTACTTTTCATTTGATAGTTGCTCTTATTTTCAGTGACTTATAAGTGAGTTCAAAGTGGAGCCATTAAGGGTTAAGGGTTAATTCATGGCTCAACACTGGCTCTTTTGGATTGTAAATCGTTATCTTCCATTCACTAGCACAGCTGATGATGGTAACATAAATAAAAAACACTACACTGAAACGTACTGTCTTAATCATCTGTGAATTTCTTGGTATGCCTAACTTCTTTGTTCATTTTAACAGGGATCCAGAGGAAAAAATGACTTGTCGTAATGGACACACTCGCAGAACTGAACTGCTGTTTCCTGCTAGGTAATCTTTATTATTAAGATGTTTTGATTTGTTTAAATTCTTTCAAAAACTGCCTACTCTCCTTTTTAAACTCCCAATCCTTGGCTTTTTCCAGAAGCTGTGTAGGTGTAAAGAATTGACACCTGAAAAATGGCACCTGCCTCAAACCTGTTGTCACTTTCTTCTGGAAAAGATATAATAATAAGTACAATGAAAGCAATCTTATATATATATATATATATATATATAATACATTGTGAAAAATTGTCTTTATTGTTTAACCTTTTGATCATTTGTTAAAAAAATTCACAAAAATATTCTGCTCTCATGGATATCAAACAATTGCAAACACAACACAGGTTTATAAATATAATATATATATCTTTGTTAAATATAGGTGTGCAACAATTATTGGCACCTCTATGAATTCATATGAGAAAAATATATTTGAAGTATATTTCCATTTATGTTTTACCATTTTTCAGTACACCTGGGTGACTAGGAACAGGAAATTGTTCAACCATGACTTCCTGTTTAATTATCATATGTGGGGTATAAATATGAGGTAACACATAGGCCAAATTCCCATAACATAACAATGGGTAAGACCAACAATGGATAAGACCAATGAATATAGCTGTGATGTGCGGCAAAAGGTTGTTGAGCTATACTCTATGTTGAGTTGTCTATATTGTCTCAACGCACTGTGAAGAGGATGTTTCGAGTGGCCAAAAAATCTCCAAGGATCACAGCTGGAGAATTGCAGAAGTTAGCTGCGTCTTGAGGTCAGAAAGTCTTCAAAACTACAATCCGAAGTCACCTACATCATCACAAGTTGTTTGGAAGGGTTTCAAGAAAAAAGCCTCTACTCTCATCCAAAAACAAACTTCAGCATCTTCAGTTTGCCAGACACTACTGGAACTTCAAATGGGATCGGGTTCTATGGTCAGATGAAACCAAAATAGAGCTTTTTGGCAATAAACACCAGAGGTGGTTATGGCACACACAGAGAGGTAGCCATATGAAAAAAATACCTCATGTCCACAGTTAAATATGGTGGTGGCTCTTTAATGTTTTGGGGCTGTTTTTCTGCCAGAGGTCCTGGACATTTTGTTAGGATACATGGCATCATGGACTCTATCAAATATCAACAGATATTAAATGAAAACCTGACTGCCTCTGTCAGAAAGCATAAAATGGGCCGTGGTTGGATCTTCCAGCTGGACAATGATCCAAAACATACATCAATATCATCACAAAAATGGTTTACTGACCACAAAATCAAGGTCCTGCCATGGCCATCCCAGTCCCCTGACTTGAAACTCATAGAAAACCTGTGGGGTGAACTAAAGAGGAGAGTCCACCAGCAAGGATCTGGAGAGATTCTGTATGGAGGAATGGTCTCAGATCCCTTGCCACGTACAACCCCAGTTCCAAAAAAGTTGGGATGCTGTGTAAAATGTAAATAAAAACAGAATGCAATGATTTGCAAATCTCATAAACCCATATGTTATTCACAATATAACATGGAAAACATATCAAATGTTTAAACTGAGGAAATGTACAATTTTAAGAAAAAAATAAGGTAATTTTGAATTAGATGGCCGCAACACGTCTCAAAAAAGGTGGGACCTTGGAAACAAAAAGCTGGAAAAGTAAGTGTTACTAAAGTAAAGATGGGCAGAGGTTCACCAATCTGCGAAAAACTGCGTTTACAGTTTGTGGAACAATTTCAGAATAATGT
This sequence comes from Cranoglanis bouderius, assembly GCA_023630585.1. NCBI lineage: Eukaryota > Metazoa > Chordata > Actinopteri > Siluriformes > Cranoglanididae > Cranoglanis > Cranoglanis bouderius. Next base: position 10,787,807 of record CM042555.1, read on the forward strand.
TCCTCAATGTAAAATTGTGAAGACTATAACTATCTCATCATCTACAGTACATAAAATCATTAAAAGATTCTGAGAATCTGGAGAAATCTCTGTGTGCAAGGGACAAGGGTGAAAATCAATGCATGCCTGTGATCTTCGGACCCTCAGGTGGCACTGCATTAAAAACAGGCATAATTCTGTAATGGAAATCACTGCATGGGCATTTTCCTTTAAATGGTACATTTCCACACTTTAAACATTTGACATGTTTTTTGTGTTCTATTGTGAATAACATATGGGTTTATGAGATCTGCAAATCACTGCATTCTGTTTTTATTTACATTTTACACAACATTTTTGGAATTGGGGTCATATTCTCCAGCCTCATCAGGCATTATAAGAGAAGACTCAGAGCTATTATCTTGGCAAAGGGAGGTAGCACAAAGTATTGACTAAAAGGGTGCCAATAATTGTTGCACACCTATATTTAACAAAGATTTTTTTTTTATAAACCTGGGTTGTGTTCGCAATTCTTTGATATCCATGAGAGCAGAGTATTTTTGTGAATTTTTTAAACAATATTAGTGGAGGGCACTGTATGTATACACAATAGAATACATGAATGTTATTGTTATAAAGAAGCAAACGTAACTTGTTTAGTTATGCCTTTCAGTCCAGTAGAGGGTGCTGTTTGCTTTATTAAAACCTGGGATCTTCGTATTACATTTCTTCTTTTGGAAGTGTGTCTACCTGTATTTATTCAATAAAGTAGAAAGATTAATCAAGCTGTGTAGAACAATATTTTTTGAGGAATGATTTATTCACTATTCTGTAGTGGGTGTAAAGGTACATGATTTATTATGTTTTATGCAGAATGACAGTTTTGACCCATAATTGAAATGCTACACAAGCATTCATATTAGTTGGTTGCATTAAAGCCCCTTATTTTGACCCTGCTTAGACATGAGCCACTTGGGGTCCCTAATAGCACTTGCTGTTGCACTAACTGATCATATTTAGCTGGAATCATCTGCCATCTATATAGGAGTTTAAGACATAAAGGTGCATGAGTTAAGATTAGTCAGTTTTTTTCAGGATTAGATCTTGGTTCATTCGACGCTTTTCTGCTCACCACGGTTGTAAACAATGCTTATTTGTAATTTGTGTATGAAAGTCCTCGGAGATCAGCAGTTTCTGAAATACTCAAACCAGCCCATCTGGTACCAACAATCATGCCATGGTTAAAGTCAGAGATAATCTTGCAGGTCCACCACTGTCAGTATTGCGAGTGTTGCCATGGCAGTACTACTATTTATTCTGGCATTGCCTGGAAATATTAACGCTCACAGAAATCAAGCAGCGTTTCATGTATATTGTAAATTCATGTATATTCATAAATAATATATGTTTTAAAGTATCAGCTTTAATATTGGTTTCATTTCAACTTTGGGATACACACACTGTGCATAGTCACACAGTGACAATTCCAGCATAGCGAACAAACTTTCCAGAGAAAAAATGTCCTGTTTCTTTGGAAATATTTAATCAGCTGTGCAAATGCTTTTATAGGCTATATACACTCACAATACAATTTATCAAGAAAACACGGGAACATTCATACTTTTTGTTTTATTAGAGTCCAGGTTGTTCATATTACCTGCAATGGGCTGGCACCCTGTCAAGGGTGTCCCCCACCTTGTCCCTGCGATAGGCTCCAGGCTCCCCGCAACCCTGTGTAGGATAAGCAGTATGGATGGATGGAAGTGTGTCTTTTAATAAAGAAGAAAGGAGAATTCGACAACTGTGTAGAACATTTATTGAAGAATGATTTATTCTTTATTCTTTAGTAGGTTTAAAGGTAGATTCATATATGTTGGTTGCATTAAAGCCCCTGATTTTGGCCCTCTGCAAACCTTAAATGGCTGCTTAAATGTGAGCCACTTCAGGTCCCCAGTAGCATTTGCTGTTGCCATAACTGATCATATTCACCTGGAATGATCTGCAATCTATATGGGGTGTTCAGATGGGAAATTCAGACTTACACTGAATTTCAGTTTATGAAGCTAGTCAAATGGGTTTGAAGCACAGAGGGCCTATTTGTAACCTCAAGTAAAAGGCATTGAAGTCTTAAATAAATAAAACTGAACATATGCATGAAGTCTTCATCTCACATACACTTTTTGTGTGGCTGCATCTTTCAGGGCCACCATCATCAGTGTTGCCATGGTAATGCTAATATTTATTTAAGTATTGACTAACAGTATTAGCACTTGCAGCTAGCAATGAAGTAACATTTAATGTAGTTTGTAAAAATATGTTTTAAAGTATCAGCATAAATATTGGTAACACTTTAGATATGATTTAGGATATGGATCAAACGAATCCATATTCTAAAGTGTTACCTAAATACTGGTTTCATTTCAAATTTGGGATACACACACTGCTTATACTACAAGGAAGTGATCATTCCAGCGTAACAAACAAACTCTCCAGAGAAACAGGACATTTCATGACTTTGGCAAAAAACATCCTGCTCCTTTGAAAGTATTAAAACAGTTGTGCAAATGTTTATATAGGCAACTCACCATCCAATTTACCAAGAAATCCTGTACACCTGCACATTTGTGTAATGATCCCATCAGCCAATCTTGTGGCAGCAATACATTCAAGAGCTTCAGTTATTGTTCTTAGCAAATATGAGAATGGGGAAAACGCTGCTCTCAGTGACTTAGACCGTTGTAACCAGTGAACCCTCACTGAACCACAGACTGGCTGGAACCAACGAACTGCATGAAATCAATCTAGTTATGTGCAGAAGAATTAGACTGTCCATACACAATGTTGAATAGGTCATTCAAGACTCACACATACAGTACATTTTTAATAATGGGTGAAAAGGCACCATTTTGTCAGTCATTCAGGACTAACTTGTAACTTGCTCTTAATGGAATATTTTATACTTTTTTTTTTTGTGATTGTTGTGGCCAAATATGTTTGATTTTGCTGCGGCTTTTTTCAAAATTTGCAATGGTATTTGCAGTTTTCTGTGCTTTTTTGCGGAAAACTACTTGAATTGGCGAAATTGCAATTTCACAAAATTGTTTTGCATGGTTTTTCACTGTGATGTTGGTAAATGAAACCTTTTAGCTGTACTCATGTTTGACGCACGTGAATCGAAGAGGGCTTTTTGGCTGAATGTGCATTGTGATGACCTCACATGAATCGTCTTGGCCTAAATCGGTGGAAAATCTGCGGTAATTTTGAAAAATTGCAAGCTCCTCCGAATATTGTGGAATTTGCTTGATTTTGCATTCATTTCTGTGATCACAAAATCCTGGAGGGACTGACTTATAAAATGTTTATATAATAATTGTGTTTATTTACTTATTTGTATGTTGATTTAGTCATTTGTGTGTTTATTTCTTTATTTATTTAGTTACTTAGTTATGTAGTTATAACCTTGCTCCTGCCATGAATATAGCCCTTGATTCTGGCATGGCATTAAAAATGAAAGACCTAACCTATCATAGCAAATCACTATATGGTAGCTTTGGCCATATTCTTGGGTTCATTGTCCTGTTGAAATATGAATTCCTTATGAATTTCCTATTAATTTTTTTGCAGATTCCATTGGGTTCTTCCCCAGAATCTCCCCGTACTCAGCTCCACCCATCCCCCCCTCAATCTTGACCCCAATCCCTGCAGATGAGAAACATCCACACAATATTATGCTTCCAACACCATGCTTCACAGTCAGGAAGCCATGTTGGCATTTATGACAAAAAGTATTCATCTGACCACAAAACATTTTGCCAGTTTGTTGCAGGATCATTCAGTTGTGTTTGTGCAAACCTCAAACGGGACACAAGATGGACTTTTTTGAGAAATGGCTTTCTTCTTGCAACCCTCCCATGACGACCAGATGCGTACAATATCTTTGATATTGTTGTTTGATGCACATGTTTTCCTCTGTTGGCCATAATATCCTGTAGATCTTTCTAAGGTGCCATTTGGTTCCTGGTGGCCTCTCTGTCCAAAAGTGTCTTCTTTCCCAGTCATCTAGTTTTGAAGATTTGACTGTTGGTAGTGCCATGCACTTTCCACTTCTTAATGATGGACATTAAGTGCTCTGGGTATCTTCAAAACCTTGGAAACCTTTCCACAACTTTGTCACGGAGTTGTTTTGGCATCAACGTTTGTCATTGTTAGAAATGTTTCATTGCTAGCATTTCATTTTGACATTGTTAAATGTTGTGTGTAGATTAGCTAGGAAAAATAAATTTATTCAATTTTAATTCCAGTTATAGGTCAATTAAATGTGACAATAGATAAAGTATAGATAAAGATACTTTTTTGAACTCATCCTAGATGGTTGCAAAAAGGGATCAAATGCTTTTTGACCAAACTGTTCTCGAATAACATGCAAATGAATTTGACTGTGAGCTCATCAAAATGGACATAAGGCTATATCTCCATAACGCTTTAGCGTAATCAGACCAAACTTAGTATATTTCATAGCCATTATGACTTGAGGGTACCTGCACAGTCAGAACAGTGCCCTAGTGTTCATAAGATATTACAAAAAACCAAACATATTTTTGCTCGTGACTTCTGAACGGTTTGTCCTAAAATCATGAAACTGGTTTCTTTAGATTCTGTGGGGCATACAGAGTATATTAATTTTCTTTCCATTGTATTGTACATTTTGTGTTGCTTTTTTTTTTTTTTTTTAATTTTATAGCATCTATAAACAGTTGTTCCCTCATCAGCCTCTCTTTTTTCTCTCTCTTCAAGTTAATAAGACAAAAAAATGTGCAAAGCCCTCTGTCCTGAAGACATTCCAATGGCAGCAAACTTACTGATTTTTCTTATAGAAAAATGATTAACTCTTTCTGACCATTCAAAGTTGTGATATAACCAGCCACAGATCATGAAATTCACTTGTGGAATAATGGAGATATTCTGGTTTTAATTCATACCCAGGCCGAAAGATAGAAGGAAAGGCTAGAGACTGTCATTAGCATATTGTGATTGAGAGAAAATATGACATTTTAACACAAAGCAATTTTCAAACTTGAAAATGCAAATTTTTGCAGTAGGACTTGGGGTTTTGTTTCATTTAGACAGCTCCATCACATCATTTCCATTTAACAACTACGGTTAAATATGGTGGTGGCTCTTTAATGTTTTGGGGCTGTTTTTCTGCCAGAAGACCTGGACATTTTGTTAGGATACATGCCATCATGGACTCAAATATCAACAGATATTAAATGAAAACCTGACTGCCTCTGCCCGAAAGCTTAAAATGGGCCGTGGTTGGATCTTCCAGCAGGACAATGATCTAAAACGTACATCAGAATCAAGACAAAAATGGTTTACTGACCACAAAATCAAGGTCCTGCCATGACCATCCCAATCCCCTGAAACCCATAGAAAACCTGTGGGGTGAACCAAAGAGGAGAGTCCAACAGCATGGACCTCGAAATTTGAAGGATCTGGAGAGATTCTGTATGGAGGAATGGTCCCTTAGATCCCTTGCCATGTATTCTCCAACCTTATCAGGCATTACAGGAGAAGACTCAGAGCTGTTATCTTGGCAAAGGGAGGTAGCACAAAGTATTGATAAAAGGGTGCCAATAATTGTTGCACACCTATATTTAACAAAGATATTTATTTTTTTTTGGATAAACCTGTGTTTTTTTTTGCAATTGTTTGATTTTTTTTAAACAAAAGATCAAAAGGTTAAACAATAAAGACAATTTTTCACAGCCTTCTTTGCTCATATTTTCCAAGGGTGCCAATATTAGTGGAGGCCACTGTAAATGTGTCAAGCCCAAAGGCTTATTTCCTTTGCGGTCCTCTAACAAACATACTTAAAGCTACTTTCCACTTGTAACTGTTTAAGAGAAACAGGACGTTTATTCCACGTAACAGTTGCTGTCTATTTAAAAAAGTATTTTACCCACTAAACTATTGAATATAAAAGGCAGAATATTTGTTATACTCCCTCTGAATAGTTGTGAAGGTTTCTTACTATGTTAAAATAATTACGCAAATATTTGGGAATTCATTTATTAAGAAGTTTATGATTAATTCTCAACTTCTTTTTATGTACACTTTTCTCTAGAGGAAGAAAGTTGAGTTTTTGACAATGATTTGTTTTCAAATGCATCCAGTTATTTATTTATTTATTTGTTTGTTTGTTTGTTTGTTTGTTTATTATTATTATTATTATTATTATTGTTGTTGTTGTTGTTGTTGTTGTTGTTGTTGTTGTTTGTTTGTTTATTTAAAACTTTTAAATACTTCCCTAATCAGCTTGTTTTGGGCTATCTTTAGTCTCTTATTATTGGATTAAGCAGAACTGCTATACCAGAAATTGGCTTCAGTATCAAAATGGCCTTGAATTATTGCCCCAGCCAAAGTTTTTAAAATTGACACATAATGCAGCTTTCCTAGATAGAAATTTGTTTTTTGGCCAATTTTAAGTGATGCTTTATGGGCCATTGCCTTCCCAGATAAATTATTATATAAGAGACAACCTAAATAATTTATTAATAATTACAATTAGAACCTGTCTTATTTGTTTGACCCTTAATTAACCCTAAATGAAGGGACAATTTATTGTCAGACAACCAAATCTTTTTGAAGCTCGGAACATAATCTATTTTCTTACTTAATCGAATGCAGCAGCATCAACATAAAGAAAAAGATCTCATGAGCAAGTTGCTTTAAAATCATTATTATAAAACAAGAAAATTAATGGAACACAAATACTTCTTTGTGGAACTCCACAATATACTTATGACTGCATTATCGATTTTGCCCCACTCTTGCCTCCTCACCTCTCTGATTGTCTTAATTTTGGTGCACATTTTGAGCAATGTCTTATATGTTAGACTCCTCGCTTATGTTACGCTCGGCTTCAAATTGAAAAGCCTGAACGGAAGACATGTTTATACCGCTGTAGGGTCGCTTGAGAATCAAGACCGTTGCAACCATTTGACATCACTACCCAGAATGCATTGCGACATAAACAGCAATGGCGGCCTACGAGTGAAAGGATTTTATTATTATTTTTTAAAACTGACATCTAGAGTGTTTTTGGATAGCAAATTTATATAGCAGACATCAGTGTTAATCTAATAAGCCATACAAGTCTTCATAGTCATGGTTCCCTTTAAATACAACAGAGAACAAGTTTCCATGGAGTGGTATCTTCTGTACCAGACTGAAGCTCATACAATATAACATTCCTTGAAATGTATTCCTCAATCTGCTCATAAATAATCTTTTCCATAACCTTGGACAAAATGTACATAATTGAGACTGGGTTGTAATTCCCCCTTCTATCTTACTGCCTTTTATTTAAAAAAAAAAAAAAAAAAAAAAAAAAAAAAAAGTCTTGCAGTGTTGAACTCCTCTGTCCATTAACCTTTCCTTGTTTATTGGACAAATAAATAATATGTGTAAAACAAGGAGCAATGACATTTGCAAAGTCTCTTCAAAAGCTGACAGGAATATCATCTAAACCCACATCTTCACTTAACATCTTACAGACCCTGACCTCATTAAGTACTTACATAAAGTACATACTTATTAAAAGAAAAGCATCCAGGGTGGATACCATGATGAGTTTGTACTTTATATGAGCCAGTTCATTATAAATACCTGAATGTCTGGAAAGTTGTTCAACTAAATTGGTAGCAACTGTTGTAAAATAAGTATTTACATATTCTGCCACCTTTTTATCAGAAGTAATCTTACCATGAATATCTAAACTAACCTTTGTAGTTTTAGTTGTTGACTGCTTACTATACCCTAACCCCTTTCGTGTCTTCCAAATCCTTTTAGGCTCATCTTTATATTCAATTGCTTTTTTCTTTAAAAAAAAAATTTTTGGCGTCCATAATCATGGAAGCTCTTTGCTTCATTTTGTAATTTATTATACTGTGCATAACTGGAATTGTCCCTTTTGTTCTTAAACCTTAACAAGACAGATTTACTCATCCTAATTACCTTTAAAATATCCTCCCTCATCCATGGCTCTGTCCTCTGTTTCATTCTAATGGTTTTAACAGGTGTTCGTTTTCACTACCTGAATACAATTAGATTGAAAAATTCTCCAAGCAATGTCGACATCAGCACACTTCATCACATCTGACCAACTGACTGATTTTACCCACAATCGGACCACTTTTACCACAGCATGTCTTGATAATCCACTAATACCGCTGAAAAAATGGAGCAACAAGCTATTTGCTGTTCCTTTTTCCTGGTGCTACTGAAAACCCGACTTACACATTTCTTGGCAGCATCTTCATCTTCTTACAGACTGTGGATGGACCCACTTGGGAGTTGGGGACGTGGTTGGGGGTTGGGATGGATGTCACAGAATGTTAGATGTACTGCTGTTATCACTTTATCTAAAATTAATCTTTGATTATTGTCTAACTAATTAAGCGTTTCTGCTTAAAAATTAAGAATCTACCAGTAAACCCAAAAAGGTGCAGTCTTTCTCTTCAAGGACATTGGAATCCTCCTAACCCTATCATGGAGCTCTGGGCCTTAGTCATCTGGCAACCTCAAGATGATCATAGTTCTGTATTTAACTTGTTAAAACTTCTAGTTTATCCATATAAAAGCATAGAATGTGGTCACTGGACAATATGGAATCAAAAATAAATGGTACCAAACAATACTTCTCCTGTCACTGTGGTGGTACCATGAAGGGTGCATATTTTGTACCTTTATCATGTATCTTTTCCTTAGTGAAGTGCATGCGGTATACATTGAATTAGCTTTTAGAGTTCAGTCTAAAAATGACAGGTTTAAAAATAACCCAATTTGCGTCAATTTTGGAAACCAGTGAATGGACTAAATGGAGTAAACCAGTGAGGGTGGGTTAGGAGGTTGACCTAGCTTGTGGGTAGAATGACTACATTGCTGAGCTGTAGACAGATACTCAGATATCAGCACAAAAGAAACGTCAGGCAGTGCTTTTTCTCTCCAAAAACATCTGAAAATCAGCCTTACTTAACTAAAACATGATAACTCAATATCATATCCACATACAATTTGAAATCATGAGCAACGAATATCAGAAGCAAGATTTGAATGAACCTGCCTCTAGTGCTAGCTGATAATCCGAGACAATGTTACAGAAGAAAGACAAGGTCATATAGAAGTAACATGAATAGGTATGCAGCAGCCCAAAATGAGGTAAATTACTCTATTAACATTAACTCCAAAGGCCAAACTGCGATTTAAACAAATATGTTCTTTCCTACATAATATATACAGAAATAGAATTAGGAAAAGTTAAGTACGAGTTTGGTAGTTTGGTATCTAAGTGTAGAGGTTCATAATATCATAAAGGATACAATTTAAATATCTAATCTGGAAGTTGGGGGCAAACCGTAACTTAAAACATTATAAGTTGGACTAAAATATGAGGAATTCACTTCCGACAACAGTGTGACGCGTTCTCTATTTGCCCGGCTCGTGCGTGTGGCGCCGAATAGATTCTTTTGAAATCGTCAAAGCCACGCGCCCGGCTCGCGAAGCCAGTGCTGGGGGAGCCATTGAGTGGAGGGCGGAGTCTTATCGGTGGAGCGTGCAGCTCCAGGGGGGGTGGGATGTGGCCGTGTGCATGTTGAAAAGGGACCGCGTGTCGCCCGTCACTTTCACATCGGTTGTTGAACAGGTGCCACCAACATCCAACAAAATTCCACTCGCGTTCCGGTTGAGCGAGCCACGCGAAAGGCACGAGAGCGGTGTATAGACACTTTTCCCCTACAATCTCGCGTCCCACGCAACTTTGTCGCTGCATATTTTTTTTGTATTATTTTCTTTTTATTGTCGCAGCGGTTTCATGTATTTTACGGAAATGGAGATCACAAAGACACAAATAAGTCCTTGCGCGTACCGTTTACAGATTTCGGACAGCTTTGCGCCTTTACAGAAAGCTACAACCCCGCGCAGCCCGGAGCGCGTGGTGCTGAAAAGGCAAGGTTGTAGCAGCCCGGAGCGCCTGAGGTGCACGCGCAGGCTGAACTTCGGAGCTCTTGGGCTCGGGGTCGCTCAGCAGCAGCCAGTGGCTGTGGCGCGGCGAAACGAGCGAGAGAGGAACAGGGTGAAGCAGGTCAACATGGGCTTCCAGACTCTCCGCCAGCACGTGCCCAACGGCTCGGCCAACAAGAAGATGAGCAAAGTGGAGACGCTGCGCTCGGCTGTGGAGTACATCCGCGCGCTCCAGCGACTTTTGGACGAGCACGAGGCCGTGTCCGCTGCGTTCCGGTGCGGAGTCCCGTCTCCCACGGTCTCGAGTGCGTGCTCTGCTGGCCCAGAGTCCCCCCGCTCCGCCTGCTCCTCTGACGAGGGCGGATACGAGCATCTAAACTCGGAAGAGCAGGAGCTGCTGGACTTCGCCGCATGGTTCGACGGGTTCTAGTCACAGGTGAATAAGCGAGCCCTGTTCAAACTGTGCGGTTTTAAACAGCTGGCCTTGTGCGTAGCTGCGTGACAGGTTTAACGGTTTCCAGGCAAAACAATTATTCAGAATTTGTTAAAAAAAATTTAAGCGAGTGCAGATAGTATACAAGTAAAGGTGGAGATGCGTTGTGTCCTATCAACAGCAGGGAATTTCTCAGTCACCAGTTTAATTACTTATTGAGAATTATTCGATTTTAATTGCACGATTAAGCAATAGTGTTGATGAATGTTACATTTAAAAGACACCCATAGCATGGCAAACCTTCCCAAATTGTGTCCACCCAAAAGTTTCAACGCTGACCTTACAATGATGCATGTCTACTTTAAAGCATTATGTACTGCACAACACTAATTCATCTTTTTCTGCTCCAGGTGTGTTTGTTCCTGTGGTGGTGCTGAAAAGAACAGCGGTTTCGCCGGTGTTCACTTCCGGAGCGCGCGTTAAATCAAAACGCGACACACGCGCGAGCTCTTTAGCCACGCGACCTAAAAGCCCAGACATCTCCCAGTGTGATTACCAGAACATCTGGAGAATATGCGTGGCGAATATTGACCTTTACTCAGAGACTTTCAACTTCTATTATATATTTTTTCCGGCCAGCTAAGTGCAAAGACTTGAGAAAAAAATAAAGGAGGCGCACTGCTGCGTTGTAGCCATCAAAAAAAAAAAAGTCAACTTTTTTGGTGCTGGTAGAACTGTACGTGTTTAAACACTAAATCTGCATTTGTACAGGAAAAAAGTGAATTATAATAGATATTGCATTCACATTACACAAGCAGTGAGGGTTTCTTTCATATTTGATTAATGGCTTTTATATAAAAGTGTGCACTTGTGACTTTTCATACAAACCTTTGTTGTTTTATATAGAGAATGCTTATTTTATGTAAAATAAAGATGCTATTTATTCAGAAACGTTTGTGTTATTGATCCACTGTATATTTGAAACTATTCAGTTAGAACGATCCTATGAATATCAGAAAACATAACTGATGTTAAATGATCATTTACGAATCACAAACCTCAGACTTAGTGCACAAACATGGAACCATGGATAAAACCTTTGGTGGAAAATAAATTTAAGAGATGCTGAGCTCAGCAGCACTGAGACAAAACTATGATATATTGTGCAAATTTTGTAATGAATCTGAATGAGGAAATTGTGATTTAATCTATAATGCTTCAAAATCTTTTATTTATATGTTGAAACTGGACATAAGGTTTTTGTTTTTGTTTTTTTTTTGCATTGAAATACAGTCAACATATTTCAGTTTCAGTGCATTAAACTTATCTGAAAACCAAATCTAATACCAAGCATTCAGTAAATTAGCTAAGTTATCAGTGCTCTGCAGCATGAATCTAAAAGCTGCATTGAAATAAGACTGTGTGCCATGGGGGGATGAGTTTATCAGGTCCTCAAATCACTTTCAGTGGCCATTTGGGAAAATCATTCATGCTGGTCTCGCATTGCCTGACATTTCAAAAGGAGCCACTCTGCATCGTGTCAGCATGGTTTAATTGATGGCACAATTTATTACATCCCAGAAAAGTGAGAGCTGACTGGGAACGGCTAGGACTGGCACGACCTTGAGATACTCTGCCTCGCCAGTTAATTTTTAAATAGACAACAAAAAGTTGAAGTTCAAAGCAATTTACAGCACATGAATAGCTTTATAGTGTAACCAATCTGTCTGGAAAGGCTGACAGAGACAGTGAATAGAAAACACTAGAAGACTGATATTGATGAACTGTGTTGGAGGGAGTCCAAGTGGACTTCATCAGGGAGCTGTTTGTGGTTGCGTGCAACACATTTGCTTTAAGTGCTCCCTTTTCACTGTTTGCATGTATGTTGTGTCTTGGCTGAATGGCCACAATGGAAGAATAGTTTTATTAATCAAGTACCAAGAAAGTAACAGTAAAGCCATTAGGAAATCTCATGTCTAGGTGTTAATGCGTTGTCATAGAAAATGATTTGAGGGTATATGTATATGTATAAATATACTGTATATTTTATGAAGACGTGTAAAAGTTTAGCCAAGTACACAAAGCTTACAGAGAAACAGAATGTTTGGGATCTGCACTTTGCTTGCACAGCTAATAAAGGACTTTTGTCCAAAGCCATCTGTTTCTCGAGAATATTTGCACTTAACATTTATCACATCTACAGTAATTACTTAGCTACACTGTATGTATGTATGTACAGTATGTATGTATGTATGTGTGTGTGTGTGTGTGTGTGTGTGTGTGTGTGTGTGTGTGTGTGTGTATGATTAAGTAACTACAGTATACTTCTGTAATTATAGTAGATGTAGTAAAAAATTAAGCATAGTATATATGTTTTGGATAAAAGACCTTTATCAACTGTGCAAGGAAAATACTTCTGGGGGAAGTATACGTATATGTATTTGTGTATGTACAGTATATGTATAGGTAGGAAGTCACAGAGAAGCAGTATGTTTGGGACACAAATCTGCACTTTGGTTGCACAGCTAATGAATGACTTTTGTCCTAAACCTCCTGTTTCTCCAGAATATTTGTGGACTTTTCTTAACTTTTACTACATCTATACAGTAATTACTTAGGTACACTGTATGTACAGTGCCCTCCACTAATATTGGCACCCTTTGTAAATATGAGCAAAGAAGGCCGTGAAAAATTGTCTTTATTGTTTAACCTTTTGATCTTTTGTTAAAAAAAAATCACAAAAACACTCTGCTTTCATGGATATCAAACAATTGCAAACACAACACATGTTTATCCCAAAAAAAAACCTTTGTTAAATATAGGTGTGCAACAATTATTGGCACCCCTATGAATTCATATGAGAAAAATATATTTTAAGTATATATTGATATTTTACATTTTGTTTAGTACACCTGGGTGACTAGGAAAAGGAAATTGTTCAACCATGACTTCCTGTTTCACAGGGGTATAAATATGAGGTAACACATAGGCCAAATTCCCTTAGTCATTCATAACAATGGGTAAGAGCAAAGAATATAGCTGTGATGTATGGAAAAAGGTTGTTGAGCTTCACAAAATGAGAAGTGGCTATAAGAAAATAGCACAAGCATTGAAAATGCCCATTTCCACCATCAAGGCAATAATTAAGAAGTTCCATTCAACTGGAAATGTTATAAATCAACCTGGAATTGGACGTGTGTCTATATTGTCATAACACACAGTGAAGAGGATGGATCGACTGGCCAAAAAATCTCCAAGGATCACAGCTGGATAATTGCAGAATTTGGTCGCGTCTACAATCCGAAGTCACCTACATCACCACAAGTTTTTTGGAAGGGTTTCAAGGAAAAAAGCCTCGACTTTCATCCAAAACAAACTCAAGCGTCTTCAGTTTGCCAGACACTACTGGAACATCAAATGGGATCGGGTTCTATGGTCAGATGAAACCAAAATAAAGTTTTTTGGCAATAAACATCAGAGGTGGTTTTGGCTCACACAGAGAGGAAACCATATGGAAAAGTACCTCATGCCCACGGTTAAATATGTTGGAGGCCCTTTAATGTTTTGGGGCTATTTTTCTGCCAGAGGACCTGGGCATTTTGTTAGGATACATGGCATCATGGACTCTATCAAATATCAACAGATATTAAATGAAAACCTGACTGCCTCTGCCAGAAAGCTTAAAACGGGCCGTGGTTGGATCTTCCAGCAGGACAATGATCCAAAACATACATCCAAATCAACACAAAAATGGTTACTGACCACAAAATCAAGGCCCTGCCATGGCCCAGTTCCCTGACTTGAAACCCATAGAAAACTTGTGGGGTGAACTGTATAAGTAAACAACAATATAAGTAACAACAATATACTTCAGTAATTACAGTACATTTTGGATAAAACACCTTCATCACTGTGCAAGTTCAAGTGTTTCTGAGAGAAGTACTGTATATGTATTTGTGTATGTATATGTATAGGTAGGAAGTAGTTACAGTGTTCTTCTGTAGTAAAAATTTTTGTGATAATAATAATATTATTAACAGTAATAATAGCAGTTTTCGGAGAAATAGGATGTTTTGGAGTGATAATAGACTTTTGTCCAGAATGTCTTGTTTCTCTGTACACTTTGTGTAGTGTGCTTAATTTTCACATATCTACTTGCACATATATTTACATATCTATGTGTATGTACATGTATATGTATATATGTATGCTGTGTATATTTACAGTATGTGTATATGTGTTTGTACACTTATGTAGCTGTAAATGTAATAATTTGCATTTTTGTGGCTGCAAAGTTTGAAAGCCCTGTTGTCATTACCCAGTCATACAGCACTGCTTGGATGCTAAATAGTCTTTGCATAAGTGACACAAAAACACTTTTGTGCAAAAGGCCACACCATATTCATCATGTAGTGTCTTCGAGACAAATCAGATCGGTTGTTTCACGCTCTTTGATGTTGCTCCAATGTGCAAGTGGCGAGAGAACTTCAGCCTCTACTGCCTATTTGCAGCACTTGGAGCAGGGGGTCCCTTTAATCTGTGAAAGAGTAAATTCATAAAAACACTGCTCCTATGAAAACAATCAGGCTGATTGACACTACTTTACAGAGGAGCAAACAAAGGCCTGATTTATGCCTGATGCCAAATGAATGAGACGAGCGTGGGTTTCATTCAAACAAAATTTAATCTCTCTCTCCCTGCATGCCTTTCTTATAGACTTTCTGCAGTACCTCTGTTTGTTCCCCCCTCCCACTCCCCAGTGCTTTATTTGAGTGTGTGTGTATATACGAGGCCATTCTACTTTGGCAGAACAACTAATTGTGGCTTGCCAGACAGGGGCTGGTGCTTTTCTACCAAAGAAAGTTTCAGTATGGATGGAGACCTTGAGTGAATTTTAATAAATCTCTGAAAAAACCAATGAGATCTCCACTGTATAAGAGAGTATTGAATTATATGACTTGTAATTTAAAAATCTATGTATCTTGTTTTTTTTTTCTTTTTATGAAGGCTTCTAGTCATCCAGCACATCATCTACTTGGTATCGCTGTCACTCTTGTAGGTTTTTAAGCACCTGTCAGAGCAGGTCCATCTCTCAGGTCAGAGCATACCTCTTCATTTGCCCATTGCAATACAGCCATACTGTGCACAAACACAGAGATAAGGAGGCTTCTTGATATGCATCACATGACAATCAATATTTGCCTTTAGACAACTCTTTTGATTTTCTTCTCTCTTTTCTTTCTTCTCTCTGTCTGTCTCACACACCCTCTCTGATTATGCTGTGTGATTGTGTGCAGAGCAGATGATTTATTCTCACTGACTGTGCATGCTAAAAGCGGTCTTAAATTAAACGCACCCTCCTCACACGCTCTTTCTACACACAATGGCTGACGGTCTTGGCACAGGGCCAACTTTTCACCCTCCCTCAGACATAACTAACCTTCCTCATTGGACTCTAGTGTTCAGGCCTCAATAGCAACTAAAACTTAGTAACACAGTAAAACTTACTAAAATAAAGTGAGGCATTCAGAATTCTATAGGCAGTAAAGCAACAATACAAAGCGAGATGCAGAATGCACACTCTTTCTTTAAAATACAGTAAGGTCATGACCAACAAGTGTTTTGATTTCATCAATTAATGTCAAATGAATAGAGGTGTAGAAAAGCTGTTCTTCTGAAGAACAGTGTTCTTCAATAATGTGATGCATCAGTGAGTGAAAGCAATAAGGAAATATAAAGCATACATTACGTGTAAGAAGAGAAGGAAACAGGATATTGATGGGATATGCAAAAAACAAAGATATACTGACATTCTTATATTTTCTTTCTTTTTTTTTTTTTTTACAAGGACTTTTCAAACAAAGAAAAACAACAAAAAAACTGCATCAAAAAAGTATTCCTCAATATTCCTCTTCTTCTAAATGAAACAGACTGTTCCACCATTAGAGAGGGTTCTCTATCAGAGAAAACATTTTACAGTTCTACAGCAGTAAGAGTTTTAAGAAAGGGGTCCATATGAAAAAAAAACCTTAAAGGTTATATGTTGAAACCTATAATAGTGTGTCTCCCTATCAGAGAAAAAACCTTGAAAGTTCTAAACCCCCTTAAACAGTTCTCTATTAGTAAAAATATTGAAAGGTTCTATGTAGTTTTTCCCTATGAGAAAGGTTCCCAATTAAATAAGCTGTAGATCCCTACAAAGGAATACTTCCCTATCAGAGAGAACCATTACAGGTTCTTTAGAGAAACCTATGACCAAGTGTCCCTATCAAAGAACCTTTAAATATTCTATATAGAAACCTATAACAGAGCATTTCCTTATCAGAGAAACCTCTAAAAAGTTCAAATGTAGGACCCAAAATAGAACATTTCCCAATCACAGAGGACCCTTAAATTGTCTAGGTAGAAAGCTACAACAGAGTAAAAAACAGACTGTTTCGTTACATGGGAGGACTCTCTATCAGTGAAAATATTGAAAGGTTCTATGTAGGCTATATGTTTTCCTGTGGAAAAGGTTCCCTATTTACTATCCATTTTACTATCAGAGAAAACTCCTAGAGGTTCTATGTAGAAACCTACAACAGAGCATGTCCATTTCAGAGAGAACCCTTATATATATATATAGGTATATATATACATACATACATACATATATATATATATATATATATATATATATATATATATATATATATATATATATATATATATATATATATATATATATATATATATATATATATATATATATATATATGTATGTATGTATGTATGTATGTATGTATGTATGTATGTATGTATGTATGTATGTATGTATGTATGTACAAACCTATAACAGTGCATTCCCCTACCTTCCTAACAGGAAAGGGTTTCAAGGAGAGCACCTTCAGAAAGCTAAGAGCCCATAACTACAGAGAACCCTTGAATGTACTACAGTTTGATGGGCTCAATGGACAAATGGAATCACAGCATTATGATATACAGAGACATACCAAAGACTGGCTGGTATTACAAATCTGTGTGCAGTTTGTGGAGTCTCCCTGTGGACTGAGGGCACATAAGCAAATACGCTTGTCTTGCTCCTATCACACAGCCACACTTCCATTGTTGTGGGCCGTCTAATATCTCCATGGCTTCTGCTTGTTTGTAGAGCTGCACTGATTAGAGGTCCACTTTGTGGGTGGCTCTTTGAATTTATTCAGCAGGCTCGAAGTAAGCTGAACAGTCAACTAACTTTCTCCTTCTGGATGAAGACTGATGTGTAATGGATGATTGGAAATTCTCTTATTACATAGCAGTCAGCTGTGTTGACTAACCGTTTTTCAATATTGATGATCAGCTATGATGGCAACTCATGGCTTGCATGGTTGGTTCATCGTGAAACATTGTGTCAGTAAACTTTTTTCCCCAAGTTTTTTTTAATTGATTACAATTCCAGTATTAATTTAGTAGTTAAATGTCTTGCTCAAACAGCAGTATTAATGTTGTACATCACTTCATCTGAACCTTCTATCATTCAGACAAAACTGCCCATGTTACATTTAATCCATATTCCAGTTTCTACTCAGTGAACTTCTTTCTGGTTCAGATGATGGTGATGTGATGTGACAGCACAGACCAATAACTTACCGAAACCTTCACCTGAGAACAAGTGTTCCATTCCAGATTACAGACTGCTGTACACCACTGGTACAGTATGCCTTGCTCAATCACATCTCCCTTGGATCTTAAATGCAATAAATAACTTTCTAAAAGTATAGAAAGTCTTATGCAGCTTGTTATGGTACCAAGAAGCTCTTTTTCCTGAAGACTTTCCTAAAGGAACAGCTTGAAGAACAGCTTTACCACTGACTTTTACAAAGCAATGACACTGGAGACTCCGGAAAATACTAAATAAATGTCTTGTCACAGAAAATCTAACCATAACAATTACAATTGCTGTGGTATAAGAGGAATAAAACAGTTTAGGACATACTGTTATAGGAAAATAACTCTGGAGTGGTAACATATCCCAGTACCCTGTCACTGATGATTTTTCTAAACAGCATGGTCTATGGTATTTAACTTGCTTGTGCAAAGTACTTAAAAATACTAACTAAAGGATCTAAACTAGTCTTTGGTGCTTGGTTTATTTTATTAAGAATTGTTTAGTGAATAAAAAAGAGTGTTGAAAAACGAGTGATCTTTTGAATGGTAGTGTGATACTATACATTCATGCAAAAACCTAAAACTCTCTCTGAGAAAAAGTTTTCTCAAGAGTTTATTGGACAATTACAGGTTCCTTAAGGGGGCTGCTTGGAACCCCTCTAAGAAGCAAACATTGTTGTAGGGTTGTACATAGGCATTTGCATAGTTACAGCTTGTATACTACAGCATGTGAATCAGTACTTAAAGCAAATATGATTTTTTACAGTGATGCTGCACAAGGTGTGAAAATTCTGTTTGCTTTTTGCAGGTACTGATTTGCATGCCATGGAGTGCGAGTGTATGCATGGCCCCTTGGCCTTCCCAGCTTGCAGGTTTAATCATTGGCTTGACGTTCAGGTGCCCTCTTATCACCCCATGATTAACAATCTGTGTGTTTAGTGTAACACTGTAGATAGAATCGGCCTGAATACGAGACCTCATTTATCAGAGGCTTGATGATTAAAGATATGAGCTCAAAAGGGCTTGTGTCAACAGCTGGGCAGGTGCTAGCCATCGCTACTGTAGAGGTCTTCTGAGGTAGTGATCTTCAGATTTCAAACAACAGATGATTATCGGAGCAACAAAATCATCATGCCATGATAAAAAGTTGACAACCTATAATCCGAAATCAACCAATTCAGAAAATACTCTGGTATTTTATTGGTATATATGTAGTGTTTATTCCCAAGGCAAATATACAAATGTAAGCAAATGTAAGCAATTATTTACACATTCTCCATTATAAACAAGTAGTGAATTTATATATTGACATAACAACATCCCTGGTACAAGAAAACACACTCAACACATTCAACACACTTAACATCCATAATGCAGTTACGCAAAGCAAACATAATTTATTTTTAAGTGCCACTCAGTTATAGGTCTGTCTGCAGCAGGTAATTTCCTGCGTTGCTGTGTTTTTCTCTTTGGTCCACTGTCTACACACATTCTGGTGTGTTCTCAAGGCCAATATTTGCTTGTGCCCATATACAATTATATGCATCACAATGCATCTGCTCAGTAGTGTATTTTCAAATATTTGACTATCAGGCTCTGTTTCCTTGCAGGATCATCTCTGCTTGTGTGTTAGGAGTTTTTGTGCTTCCTGCAGGCCCCTCTCCACTCATTCTTATTACTGCCTTTTATTTGTCCATCGTGCACAAGAGACATAATGGAATTCAGGCTCTAATCAGGCCTGTGCTCTCTCTTATTTTTTTTTCTCTCATTCTCTCTTTCTTTCATTATATCAATACTCTGCCCCCCTCCTTTGCTGCCTCCCTCTGTGAATGAGGGATTGAGGATGGAGGCCCTGGGAGGAGCAGAGAGGGGGTCTGAATGGCAGTGGTGTCTGGTGGGGGTCGCTGGGGTATTGGGTACGTTTGAGGATGGAAGTTTTGGGGTGGTTGCTGCTTTATTCATATGATAGCCTTTGTAATTTCATTTTTTTGCATTCTTTTCTTACATATTCTCACCTTCACTCATTGTGAAACATAACTATATGAAGCCTAATTTTATACATTTCACCTCTAAAGTCTCTGTACCTAAATGGAATTAATAGTAAGTAGCAAAGATAGTAAAAATGCCTTGCTGCTATATTTTCAAGGTCAGTTGTTCTGTAGAGCACTGACTTGAGGTTGAATTGAGGTTGACTGGTCTCTTGATGGTTCTCTCTCTCATTGCTGTTATGATAGGACCAGCTTGCATATTCCTTTCGCTCAATTAGACGTCTTCTGTTTGGAGTGGAATTTTAGGGCCTCTAGGCCTCTCCCCTCTCATTGCTAAGAGATAAGTCTACTATCATGCAAATACTAGCGTTTAAACCTATTAAGTCTCTTGTTCCTGAATCTTTAATTCTTTTTGTACATGAATTGGATGGTTATTTGGTTGATGGCATTCTAAATTGCAAATGGGTGCATCACAAAATTTAGAAACAGAAAATCTCTACTTTCAATAAAAAACAAACCAGAGCTTGAAAAAAAGCTATAAAGAAATGTAACAACAAGTGAGACAAATTTGTTGTGGAGAACTTCAGATTTGCTTTTTAGTCAGACATTATCAGATCATGTAAGGTTGCTGTAGGCTATAAGATAGGACACTGAGATGTAACTTGACCTGTCTGTTCTCCAGGCCTGCTCTCTGTTTCTGAAATTTAATAAAACAAATCTACAGACATAGTCAGTTTCTAGATTAATGGATTACATACAGTGCTTAGGCAGTGCCGCATGATATTTAGTTATTTACATACAGTGTAAATGGGGTGTTCGGAGGAATGTTTCCTTAGACAGACGCTTTGCCCCCGGCTCTGTTGACACTTGAGACAAGAAGAAAACCGTCGCATGCCTTTCTAAACGCCTTGCCACTTACTGCATGTGGGATAGGAAATGCTTCCGTTCAAAATAATCCACCTTCACGTTTATGTTTATGGTACACTAAGAGTACTTGCATTACCAATTCTGCTGCCAAAGAATGTCAAATTAGACATCGCTGACAAATTAGAGACATCAAATGAAATTACAGTACAGTGTGTTTTTGGCAGGACACTTTACCGGTTTGTGATTTTTTTTTAAGTTGTTGTGGGGAAAAAAGACACATGCAGGGTTTGACTGATATGTGGTAAAAGAATCAGCAATTATTTTTGTTAAACTTGAAATTTGAAGTGACACATCTGAAGGCATTCTTCTGTCCAGATCATGTGCTTGTGCTTGATTGAACTCTTTATGACACTTCTGTTCAGACTAGACTGACAAACCTCATTTCACTGAAAAAAAAAAGAATAAACAGATATATTTAAAACCAGGATATTAAATAAAATACACAGAAAACAGAATATATTAGGGAAAACCACACAGTGTCTTCTATTTTGTTTTTGTTTTTTTAATTGTCCTTTATTATGCCCTTTTTACTCTGTGTATTTGTTCAGTCTTGTTCAGTTAAATTAAGCAGAAAGGTAAAAACAAAAATAAATGTCAAATGTAAATGTCAGTGATGAACCATAGGATAATAAATCATATCTGTGATCATAATAGCTGTTGACCTTTGTTTTTGTTGCCAAAGATCATTTATTTAACAAAAAAAAGGTTAGTTTATTTCAGTTTCTTTACTCATAATTATTATTTCCAGGAGCAATTTGAACATGATCCAACATGTCTAATATCCATGGTTGCCTTTGACTGTTTGAACCATGCTTTTAACTTTCTACTTCCTTTCATGTCTTTAGAGTGATATGACTTTAAACTTATCTGAAATCACATGACATGTTTTCAGGCTAATTCATTTGACTAACTGAGATCAGTATATGGTGGTATATTACCAATAACATTGCTCTGTTTGTGTGTGTTGGAATTTAGCTTGTGTTTGGGGAACCCAGTCTACTTTTCAAATGTGGTGACGCGCCTCTAACCGCCACTCCAAGCACATCTATGCCACAAGAGTTTAGGACTATTTAGTGTCTGTTGTGCTTTTGACTCAGATATGCATCTCAAACTAAACAAGACGTTTAAGGTTGCTGTCTCTGCTTGTTCTCTGAATGGCTCCATGCCATTTACTGTGGGCACTTCTCCTTTCAAGGCACACGGTACACAGCAATTAGACAAATAAACCACATTTTATCATTACACACACAGCTATTATAGTGTTCATAATAAGATGAACTAATAGTGCTTCGTCTTTTATTTGTTTTCATGTGGGTGTGTGCAGGCTTATTGTAAGCTTTGGTTGTATGGTGACTATAACCAAAAGTGATCAATAAAACAAAGGAAAACTGAGTAAACACACAATAAAGTTTTTATTTATTTATTTATTTATTTATTGAAGCAAAAAAGAAAAAAAGAAAAAAAAAGTTATCTAACACCTATCAGATATGCGAAAAACAAATTGCCCCTTAAACTTAAAATCCGGTCGTGCCACACTGAGGGTTTTCGAGCATCAACTGCCCGTTTAAGGTCCTGCCACAGCATCTCAATTGGTTCAAGTTGTCCTGACTAGGCCACTCCAAAACTTTAATTTAGCTTTTATTGAGTCATTCAGAGGTGGACTTACTCCCAGGCTTTGGATAATTTTCTGGCTGCATAATCCAGTTGCACTTGAGTTCCAACTTATGGACTGAAGACCGGACATTCTTCTTTAGGATTTTCTGGTAGAGAGCAGAATTCATGCTCAATGCTCAATTCTCAATGCTCAATTCATCCCTCAATTATCAATTGCAAGTTGCCCAGACCCTGAAGCAGCAAAGCATCCCCACACCATCACACTTCCACCACCATGCTTGACCATAGGTATGATGTTCTTTTTGTGAAATTCTGTGTTTGGTTTATGCCAGATGTAACGGGACCGCTGTCCTTCAAACAGTTCCACTTCCGACTCATCAATCCAAAGAAGATTCTCCATATAGAACACACACACACACACACACACACACACACACACACACATATATATATATATATATATATATATATATATATATATATATATATATATATATATATATATATATATACATATATATATATATATATATATATATATATATATATATATATATATATATATATATATATATATATATATATATATATATATATATATATATATATATATATATATATATATATATATATATATATATATATATATATATATATATACACATTTAACTATCAATTTATTTTACAGGATTTATTCCTTTATTGAAGTATCATTGATTTATTTTGTTAATTCAAAGTTTGCACCAAAACATGCAGATGAAAACCCCACTTATGTACATGCATGTTAGCACACTGTTGATTTAGCACACTGATGAACTCAGGCGTACAAAATACTCAGTGCCTCAGTGCTGGCAGATGGTGGAAGGTTCCTGGAGAAAAGTTTCCTGCCACTGTCTTCCATTCACAGTGAGCGATGGTGTTTCAGCATGCATGCCAGCTTTAAAACCTCAGTGTCCACATTCAGATATCCCACATCTTGGCAGGAGCCCACAAGCCAGTGTCCAACCTTTGCAGCATGCTTAAAAGTGTATAGTACTAATTCCACCATCACCTCCATGCTGTCTCTTTACATGGAGTTCATGCATGCCAGCTTTAAAACCTCAGTGTCCACATTCAGATATCCCACATCTTGGCAGGAGCCCACAAACCAGTGTCCAACCTTTGCAGCATGCTTAAAAGTGTATAGTACTAATTCCACCACCACCTCCATGCTGTCTCTTTACATGGAGTTCACCTTTTGGCAGCCTCCCTTTTATTTCTCCCTGCCACTTTCTTCATTCATGCACTCATCGCTTACACAAAAGATGGGGCCTGGGCCTCTCACAGGCTTTGACTGAACTGAGAAATCACATCCTGTCAAATGGGGACCAAAGAGTCTCTCAGTGCGTGATGATATGTATGGCATGGATGGCCATCTGTCCTTTTCTAGAAAGGAATGAGATTGAGCAAAGGAATGGCTCAAAAAATAAACATTCTGTAAGTGTTTATTAAGGGGAAAAGGATGAATATGAACAAATCCATTCCAATATCTTAGATGAGTTTATAGAATAATTTATTTGGATTGCTCCAACATTGAGGGAATAGTCTTGTCTTAAATGCTTAACTGCCATTCATATAAATACTGCTTGTGTATATTATTTGGGGAAAGAAGGACATGCTAGGATCCTTTTGTTTTTTGATCCACCATCCAAGTTCAGTTTCAAGAAAAAGTAACCTACCATGACTGCTCCCCTCCACTACAGCCTCTCTTTTTCTCTCCTCTCTGCCTTTCCTTTGCCTTCTTCCTTCTTCACCCAGTGTGGCCCAGACACCATGCCGTCTGGAAGCTGTCCGCCCCGCATCTTCCCTAAAAGCCTGCAGAAACTGTGGGGTAATGGCTATTGTGTGCTCTTATTGATCCTTGACTGGCCATATTGTGGCCCAGCGGGATATCAAAGGGACAAAAGCGGTGTGCTGCATTGTCCTATGCTCCAAATGAAGAAGTCCGTCCTCCCTCGGAGGCCTACCCTGGAAGCGTCAGCACTGAGATGTTCTATGAGAGAGAAGGAAATGGGGATATGGTTAATTATTAATGCACCAATTCAGCTTTCCAACAGGAGCTATACTCCCTGCTAATTTCTACAAAGGCCCTGGAATGCCCACAGACTTGCACAGATGTTGGGCCTATTTCAGCATCTGTACCCACATAAAGTTCCATGTTCTGTATTTCAGGTAGTGCTTAAAGTAGCACAAGGTTTACAAAGGTTAAAACTAGTATAGGAACATAATTTGTAAGCACTGTTGTTGGCCTGTAGTTGATCTTAAATGGACCAATCTATTAAATATATAGAGAAGCACCATTATTACCATATTATGGACTTCTTCACTGCAGTTGCACTATAGAAGTAGGTGGTACAAACGCAGTATGCTAGTGCCACTTTGATCCATTTTATATATTTTATAGTGTGGGCGGTACAATTTTAGTGTTAGCCCTGGTTGCGTTCCGTAGGCTGACACCTAGGGCTGAAGTGGAGTTTTCTGTCTTAATGCCAAGAACATTTCCAGCCATAAGGGCACCTCATAATTTTTTTTAAGTATTCAAGTAGAAAAGTCATAATGGTTAACATTTGGCTCCATAATAAAAATTTTTAATGAAAGTAAATAAAAAGTAAAGAAAAACTGTTTTAGCCTCTTACAAAAATATTTTATTTGCGTGTAAAGTACTATTAATTTTTACATTATGGTAATCTCCTTAAGAAGTTGGTACGCATTTAATGGTATAATGTAATTACTGAGTTGCTCATAGTTGCATGCCTATACTCGTAGTAGCATCGTAAAGCTCTGTGTCATCGTAAAGCTCTACTGAGGGCTTCTCCTTCCTCTCTTCTTTCTTTAATGAACTTGCTCTCATCCACCGGCCTAATCCCCAATTCACTTGGCGGGTCATTTGGTTCAGATGCACCTTCAGCCTTTTCCAAAGTTTAATTAAACACTCCCCCCTACTTTAAGCCAGACAGAGCACTCTCCCTGCAGGCCTTGCCTTTACAATGAAGTGAGCCCTTCATTCAGTGCATTGTGGGACTTAATGGCATCCTTGTTTGGTTTGAATCCATACGCTGGTTCCTTTGGTGTAGAGAAAGCCAAGCTTTCTTGCGGGCAGGAATGGAGGCGAGCTTTAATGAGTGCATGATGCAGAAGTCTCCCTCAACAAAGCATGCTACAGTGGTGCACCATGTCACATAACCACACAATTCAAGCCAAGTTCCCAATGGAGAAGGCTCATTATAAGAAGAACCCACTTCCAGATTCATCAGCCAATCCAAGTATTTACCAAACTGCATCCTTTATATTCTACCTACCAACACCTTATTTTCTTGACTTGATGTTCCTAGTCAGTAAATCACACTATATTGCTCATATTACCTTTAAAAAACAGTTGGTGTGTTTTGTATTCAAATATGTGTAATCTCCACATCTTGTTCCTTAACTTAAGCAAATCCTGCCCCCTCAATCGTCAAACCTTGGGAAAAAAAACCCAAAAGAATAAATGATCCTTTTTGTTTATCAGTGCCATTTCTTATCTTGCCTTGCCAGTGCTAGAGCCCAGGAAAGACAAAGCTTCTCCCTGGCTTTGTGACTGGCGCTGCTGTTTGGCTGTGTTTGTTGCGGGTCACTAGATTCCTCCTGCATTATTTGTTCCACCGTCCTCCCCTTAACTAGATTTGGCGTGTTTGGTTTCTAGGGGGTGACATGTAGCAATTGTTGCTTAAAATGCCCTGGCTCGGTCTCAGGGGGC
Organism: Cranoglanis bouderius; assembly: GCA_023630585.1. Classification (NCBI taxonomy): domain Eukaryota; kingdom Metazoa; phylum Chordata; class Actinopteri; order Siluriformes; family Cranoglanididae; genus Cranoglanis; species Cranoglanis bouderius. The sequence goes on from CM042555.1 coordinate 10,814,193, forward strand.
TTTGGTTGACCGCACAGGCCAGCTAGCATATGGAAAAAGACTGACAATCAAATCACCTTTGTCTTTATCCTTTTCTCTTGCTGGAGAAATGAAGATGGCCTTTTGGACAGGGGAACTTTAAAGAGGCCAGCTAGACCAAGGACAGACTCAGATTCCATTGGTGCTAATTAGTAAATAAAATAATTGGATCATCTTTTGCTCATCTATCAAAGGCTGCTTGGAAAAAAGTTTGAAAGCAGTGAGCTATGGAATGCCGCTGGGTTGCCGAGCCCTTTTCAGATGCCCCCTCTTTTTCTCAAAAGGAAAAGAAGAATAATCCAATAATTTCTCTGCTTTCATGAACAGGCTTGAAAAGGTTTCCAACATATAAAGCATTTGATCCCCAACCCCCTTTCACACCTTAAGCTTAACCCTGTTACCCGACACATATTAGAGACCCAGTCACTCATCAGCAGTGGTGCTAAAACATATAGCAAGAAAACATGACATTAAAGAATACTATAGACTGTTACTGAAAATCCATTTTTGACAGTCAGAGTCTCTGCAGAGTCTCAATGCGGTGGCTTTATCCATTCTTTTCTCTCTCTTTTTTATTTTTATTTTGGTGTTTGAGATCAAATGTGAAAGGTGAATGATCATAAGCCATGGGTGGCCAATTAGAGATGGTCAAGCAAAAAGTTTCTTTGTCTAGTTGTCCCCAACCTAGTACCCTTTTGCACTTTGTCCATCCATCTCTATACTACTCATAACCCAATTACTGCACAATGGTTGAGACAGACCAACCATCCTCTGTTTGGAAAAGTAAGACATTCTTTTAAATGTCTCATTCAAATGTCTGTACAATTGGAACAATGATCTTTTATCAGTTCTAGTTGTATAAAAGCTTATGATAGAAATAAAAAGTTCAGAGTTGCTTTTGACTCTTTCAAAGCCTTTTGACCGGAGATTTAAAGGGTGTGCTATCCTTCAGTTAAAAACAACATGAAAACAATAATTCTGCTTGTAAAACTGCCATATCACTTTTTCATCCCTTCTGGATTAATGGGATTCATCCTTAACATCTTGTGGGATGCATATTATCAATATATTAATTAAGTCTTTGCAACATGAGAACTAAATTGGCAATATATGTAGTGGAATGTGCAATTGATTAGCACTTGTTTACATGAGTGTAGTATTTTCATTAGATGTTCATCCATTTTGACAGGATCCTCGGTCATCTTCATCCAGGCATGGTACTGGGCTTGACTTTGGCTAGCTGTCTAGCTCCAAAGAAACTGATTAGCATGAGAAAACCATTTAGTTTTAGTGAATGCAGCTATAGCTATGCAGTGCATGAAACCAGCCAGTGAGAAAGCAGGAGGAAAACATATATGGGCAAGCCCTAAGCTTGCTCACAGATATGTATTCTGCAGAAATGATGCAAAACACTGTTCCAGATTTAAAAAGGCATAAACAGGCAGTTAAAGCATATTTATAAGCATCAGATTTAATACTTGAGTACTGACACAATTAAAAAAACAAAACAATTAATTGATAAAAAACAAACAAACATGCTTATGCTTATGTATATTGAATGTTTCCACTAAATGTCCACTAAATTTTTTGCAATTATTTTAATACCTTTTCCCCCTAATATTATTTGTAAAACGGGTACTGAAATGACTGAAATATGCCATCGCCAATTTGTATCTGTACTAATGTCACATTTCGTTACACCTGTAATGTGACCAGGAAGAAGTGTTAAACTTTTTCGCTCTGCATCTGGATCACATGGGAAATAGATGTCCTTCAAAATCTTGAACTAAAACTGTTCCAAAGTCAGAAAACTCTTACAAAATACAAAATGCAATGTTAAATCAATTTAAATGTGTTTTTCATGACTTGCATCAAAATCAGTGGCTGTCAGAGTTCTACTACATACACATCTTAAGATAAGTGCTAAATCAGCTTTGCTTGCCACAACTGGAACAGTCAAAACATAAATAATTATGTTTATATCAGAACAATCTGGGCTTTATCATTACTGAGATGTTTGATTCGGTAGTGATATTCAGTTGACAAAGTCAGGTTCTCTGTAAAACATGTGCGTTGTACATAACATTAAAATGTTAGAATGTTGTTGTTTTTTTCACTGGAGAGTATTTCAGAGAGAGTGAGCTACCTAAAGAGAATAAAATGTGCAACAGAGCAAAACAGAATACCGCAATTGTATAAATATAGAGGTTTAGAGAGGACCAAAGACAAGATAATAGAAATTAAAATTATCTACAGTAAGAAAGCCCAAGAAAAGAAATGCAACCTGGAAAAAGAGGGAAAATTTTATTATGTACTGTAAAAGACTGAACTGAACTGGAGGAGGTTTCATCATATTTAGGTCACATAAAGGTCATTACAAGAAAATTACAAGATTTAAAATATATATTATATTTAAAAATGACAAAATTATAAGGTATGGCTAGAATCTAGAGTATATAATTGAGTTACTGTATGACAGGCATGGACTGGCCATTGGGGAGTTCGGGAATTTTCCCAGTGGTCCGGTCTTAAGAGGTCCGGTCTTTTTTTCTAACCCCGGCATTATATAGCCAATATACAGATATTCAATAGGTCATCTTAGCTGCAGCAACACGGTTTCATCGTTTTACATAATAGCTTAACACAAAACAATACAAATAAACAGACTGTGTTTTTTTTGTTTTAATTAATGATTCATTGATTGAGAAACATGTTGTGTCAGTTCGAATTTGGTGTATCAAATTGGGGCCGCTTGACAGCAAATTCCCGGGATGCTTTTTGTTGCCAGTCTGCCTGCTGTATGAATATAAATTTAATATTGTCAACATTTGACAATTACTAAAGAAAACTGTATAGACTTTCATATTTCAATGTTATAATTATGTTTTTATCATAATTTAAATTCTAATACAATGTAAGTATAAAATAACATCTAAAATAACATTATATCATTCCTTTTTATTCCTGGTTTTCTACTATTTCAACATTAACAAATCCTATGGAGTTTTCAGAAATTATATGTTAAAAAAATACATAAAATGATTTTAATGTGCAATTAATCAATTTAGAGACTTTTGTACTGTCCAACATGCACAGACAGATAAAAATTGAAAGCTCACCTTCAAATATATTTTAATGTCACTTCTATGTCAAGATCAAATTCACTGAACATGAATAAACAGTAGAAAAAGATGATGATATAGTTCATGACTTCTGGTTGATTAAATTTACACAAACATTATAGAACATGCTACTGTTTAAAGTGTACACACTGCCAAAGCTATCTAGATTTCTATCAGGATCTAGACCTCAGTAACAAACACGTTTCAGTTTCTTAGAATTTACTGACCACTTCTTTCCAAACTCCAGAACTGGAATTTTTCAATGTTTTGGTTTACAACACCAAATGAGCCATGCCAGAGGACAAAACTTGTTTGGTGTGTTTATTAATGGGGTTTCCCTCTTTGAGTTTCTGATCAAGCAGACCATGTTTAAGGTAACGCAGAGTGTTTTTGTTTTGTTTTTTAACCTGTTGCTTTGTCTGTGCATTCCTAAAACTCCTCTGTCCTCTGTAACCCAGGTGCAACCATCCTTTCCAACGCATGCTGCTGTTTATCTCTTAGTGTGTGACCCAGGAAATGCCACAGCATGCCAGTTTTTTGACTTAACACCTCCTTCTGCTCTTTACTCAATGCAGCCCAGGGTATTATTAAGGTTGCCCAGTGAGCAGTCTGTTAGTAGTAGCTATTGGGGAGTACATTATGCCCCTAAAATCCACAGTGACTCCAATAAAATCTTCCCAATCACCGCTGAGAGCCACTGCTGCCCCATATCCTTTTAGAGAAGGATTTAGAAGAGCGACTCGAGCTGTACGTTGAATCCCTCAGATTAACAGAGTGTGGGGCCTGCTGCTCAAACTCCTAGCAAGGCCTATGTTCCGCTCAGGGACAGGGGGAGCCTCTATTGTCCAAGATGAAGCCTCTCTCTGCTGGAGGAGCTGAGGCTCTTTGTGTGCTCTTGGGCTGGAGAAAGGGTTTGAGAGCTAATGAGGGCTGTGGATTACAGGGTGCAGAGCACTCTTCAGGCCTTAGCGCTCCTGCAATAAGCAGATAATTACACCACCGTTTGGAGTAAAAATCTCCACGGGCTCAGCCAGAGGGCACAAGGTCGTGGGTTGACCTGAGCGTGTGGCCGAAGTGACCCTTGACAGTAGGCTGCTGCGTGGGTTTATAGCACTCAGGAGCCCGCGGAACAGCATGGCCAAGATACTATTAACATGAATGATCCCAGGGCACCAAGGGTCAATACTGAGCAAGCAGCGCAACTGATCTGGGAACAGGTGACTTAAATATGGAGCATCTTTTCCTTTTCAATGTCCAATACTCACTGTTCTGAAATCAGTAGATAAACTGAACAGATTGAACTGCTAATAGTATATTAAAAAGTTGACTTTTCTGTAAATAAATATTCTGAATTTTTGGTAATTCCTACCTTTGTCGGATATTCAGAAATGACTGGAATGTTTTTGACACTAGGTACAAAAGGACAAAAAAATTATATTAATCAAGTTAAGACTGCAGATTTAGTCAAACAAGTTTATAAACAAAAATAAAAAAAAATAGCCACCATGCTGCAGTGTTACAATTCTTCAAATTCCTTCAGAGATACAGCTTATCAGATGCTTCTGATCAAAAAGACAGTTTTACTGGCACATTCATACATTTTATATGGTTTATGAAAGGCACCCTGTTCCCAAGTGACACAATAAAGTAATAAAGGGCCTTTGCTCTCAGATTATAATTCAAAATGGCAGATTGAAGGGTTACTGAGAGACTCCCTTTGAGCTCTGGGATGTCACAGATGCCCTGGCACCTCATTTATTTTCATCAGGACCAATGGGCCTTGCAGCATTGTGTATCTACCTCCAACTGAGCCAGTACGCTTTGCCTAGCAACATGTAGCCCTGCAGGGCATACACTGGACTACGACCTCCAGCAAACATGATGTGTGCGCATATACACACATACACAAACATACACACACACACACACACACACACACACACACACACACACACACACACACACACACACACACACACACACACACACACACACACACACACACACACACACACACACACACACAATCAGCCCATTTAAATGAATGCAATAACTCTAATTATGCAGGACAGATCCAATATTTTTATAAGCAACTCTTAATTTCCACTCCTTTTTCTCTCATGTCCCATTCCTCCCTCTATCTCTCTCTGCCCTATTCATTCATTCATTCATTCATTCATTGCACTTTTTTCTCTCCCACTCTCCCAAATAACATTAGTTAATGAGAGGCGTCATGCCCTACAATACTGAATAATACAGGCCCTTCGACCCTGTGTTACCTTTACTCCCAGCATGCCTGGCCTTTTCACTATGCTTGCTTTCCCTTATAGGACAGCTGCAGCAGGACAAGACAACCATAGCAAATCCTGAAGAAAGCTCAATCAGAGGGGCTGTGAAAAGGGGCCAAGCTGGATTTCCCTACCAGCCAATCAAACGTTTCCCCCAGGGCGCTTAATTCATAAACATTCACTCAATCATATGCACACACAAACACGCATACACACATATGCACACAGATTCATTGTCACCCTCCACTATGAGTGCGTGCCACTATTCTTTTGATTCAACGCACAGCACAGCAGGGTTCTTGTATTGGGGTTCAGTGTAATTTGAGGTTGTGGCCCCTTCTGGCCTAGTGGCACATGCCCGCTCAGTTGAGGGCATGATGACGGCTGAATTGCTTGCCACAGGGATAACAGAGAGGGACGACAGAATTGCAGAATGTTCCCATGCACGACTACAGTTTACATTAGCAGTGAAGAGACTCTGAGGTGAATTTGAAGTCAGCCAGACTCATAATTCAGAACAGAACAGAATGTTCCCGTTAAAAAGTATAAATTGAAACCCTTTCGGTCTTACATTAAAGGCTAAACAGGATACTTCTCTTAAGCTATTGTATAATGAATAAAAGAGAAGCAAAGACATCTCAAGCAACGTATCACAATGGTGCCTTGTGACAGCAGCAGTCAACTTAACTCCCATGTATCCTGAGTTTCAATACTTGTGACGAATTTTAATCAAGTGCCAGAGGAGCACTGACACAAGTGGAATAGTAACACAAAACCCTTCACACTGAAACCATTCCTCATTGTAATGCAGCGAAAAACGTCACACATAGCAAAAGCACTTTTCATCTCAAAGCTAAGACTCTTCAACATCAATGCATCACCTCTGGGGACGCTTTAGGTCCAGCAATGGCCGATCGGTGTGGCTGTGAATGGACACCAGTCTATTGTTACGGTATCAGCGCAATAGGGGGCAGGCCAGGCAAGCCCCTTAGAGAGTGCAACACAAGAGATGCTGCTGGTGACCAGAGCGAAAAGGGACGGCAAAGGAGGGTCCACTGCCTAGGATCGGACACTCCCATCTCTCTCTGTTCCTGCTGGCTGTATTGTAAATAGGGGCCTCAAAGGGGCAAGACAAAAGCGCTGCTTGGTTCAGGCTGTTTTGAGCTCCATGGAAGACTGTTCAGAGTGAGTGCTGCTCCTGTTCCTTCTTTTTTTTGTGGGAGAGGGTGGCGGAGGCACTGGGGGCGGCAGCGTGACGGATGGGCTTTGGGTCACCACTGCTTTTATGGATGGCGGTGTGTGCCTGAATGGAGGACGTGCTGCCTCTCTCCCTGCATGGCCCCCAGAAGTTGGGGTTGGGGGTAGGATGGGTGCAAGGCGGGGTACAGGGGGATTTGATTATGGGTCTGTGAAGGGGCTACGACACAATGAATTAGTCTGTATGTTCACCCCATTGCTGTCATGGGGAGCAGTTATATAAGAATGTATAAACTGATAGAATATATCTGAAATAATCATTAGCACAAATTCTCGTTTCCTCATTTCCATTTTCACTTTCATGTCTGTTTTCTGGTCCCCTTTAATCAGCATGTCATTTCCTGCAAAGATTATTCAAATATACATATATATAAAATACAACACACACACACACCCACACACACACACACACACACACACACACACACACACACACACACACACACACACACACACACACACACACACACGTGTGTATGCTATTTTATCCTTTTAGAACCTTTAAAAGTTCTCCCCATTGCTTAAAAGTAATACTACTACTAATTCTGCACCATTCCAGTTGGCTCAATTGTCCCCTCTCTTCATTTCTGAAATTCGGATCTAAAATTTAAACTTAACCGATACAACACCTCCTAACCTAGGAGAACAATGTTTGGCAGAAATATGGACATGCAGCAGTAATGAGATAACATTCATTTGAATGCATACATAAAAGAGCATTCACTGATGAATGAGATAAGCTCCCTATTGCTTAGTAAAAGACTGGTTCTCGCTCTTGTCACCAGTGCAGAAGTCAACGGGAGAACACAGTGGCATGCATACTAATAATGTATCCACATCCCTGGGGCCCAAAACTTTTGTTCTGGGCTCCTGGGCCACCATTTGTGCCTCAAAGGATGTCTCTCTTTGCTGGCAAATGGAACCATCAGAAGCCATGTGTCCCTGTAGCCATGACAGTCAGCAAAGCAGGTTTGTGAGACTTTGACGGGTGGACGATTAGCATTTCCCACTTGTTGCCTTTTGTGTGGCACTGAAGGGAAGGTATGTTTGCCATTTGCAGGAGTGAAAGTGTGGCACGCATTGACTGTCCCTCTGCAAGGGTCATTGCCCATCACAATGACTCCTCACTGGGCTCATGGACTGCACTGCAGAGGTTGGAATGAAGCTACATGTTTGTTCTATTGATAAGGATGACATGCAGGTTATTTGCAGATGCAGGGGGCACGTGAGGTTTGATCAGGGAGGAAGTTAGGGCTGGGGTCAGGGCAGGGGGAAATTGACAAGCTTTACAGGAAGACCCCCCAGTAAGGACATTCTTCAGTGTAAGGTGCAGGTCTTAGTGTGAGGTAAATCAATGGCTTTGATGAGGGTTGGCTTGATTGAAGGTTGTTAGATGGAAGGCTGGCTGAATTCTTATCACGTAAGTACATTTTTGGAAAGATATCTATTCAGTAATCCAGGATAGATGGAGAATGTATTTCTCAATTAAAAATAATTATGCATGTTGAGAAAGGATACCGACTGGATGACTGAGCAGGTAGCCTTGCTGGGGTTTGATGGGCAGACGATTAGCATTTTCCCCATGTTGTCTTTTGTGTCACACTGAAGGGAAGGTATGTTTGCTGTTTGAAGCAGTGAAAGTGTGGCACGTATTGACCTCCACAGGGGGTGTTGCTCATCACAATGACTCTTGCCTGGGCTTATAGACTCCACTAACTATTGTTGTCAGGTTCACTAAGGTGGCGAAATATTTGTGTCAGTTTAGGCTCAGAGGGGTTTAATGTAAGAGGAAGTGGGTGCACTCCTAAGGGAATTGCACATGCCCACTTCCCCCCTGTTTAGACATTCCTCAGTGCAAGGTGCAGGGCAGGTGATGGAAAGGCCCGAAAGAGGGCTTGGCAAACATGCTTGTATGCTTCAAGTATATGTATTGTTTAATCAGGATTAATGTGATGGTTTGTTATTTTGATAGTGCTTGTACTCCTTTGTATCAGAATGAAATTTAATGTAGGGTAGCAGCATTAAAAAGTGACACATACAAATGTTAACACAAACTACTGAAAAGGACAAGTATAAGTGATAAATCATGAAGAATTGAGGGATTCAAATCACACCTCATGGATATACATGAATTAACTCTATCACCAGATGTAGGGGGTATTTTATACTATTACTGGCCTTTAGAAATTAGTTTATATAACCAATTAATCTGTAACTGCACAATTGTAATTGCCAACAATTTATTAATGAATGATACATCATACTTTTTATACATTTATTGTAACATTTACACTGTTACATTGTGAAATGTCTGTGAAACAAATCAGTTCCTGTTATCACCTATATTATCAGCTATAAACAATTGTTCACTTACCAGCCTCTCTTTTTTTCTCTACTGAAGTAAAAAAAAAAACAAACAAACAAACAAAAAAAAACTTACATGTTACTGAGAAATCACATAAAATGTAAGGACCATTACTAAGGTTTGACACTGGAAACCCCTTCCAGAAATGCTAAATAAACATCTCCTTGCATCTGGTGTTTACAATATCAATGACTAGATATTTTTCTTTGTAAGTGACAACATGATTTTTTTTTTTTTATTCATTTACTATTAGGTTTTGATTATGTGGAGTGTCTGCTCCGAATTAGCCATTACTATACAAAAGATACTGTATTACAATGAGTACACTGATATACTGTAAACCTGTGATGTGGATTACAGTTGGCACTACTATCAAAGCTGCTGTAATATAAAATTAACACCTTCTGAACAATCAGACTTAAGAATTCAACAATGCTGCGGTATAAAGATATTTAACAAATAACACACGCAACATTTTAAGGTGCCATATCCATATTTTTATTTTTCAAGCTTATTTATATAGTATAGCGCTTTTAACAATAAACACATTAATTATCTCTCTACCTTAATTAGCTCTGGGATAATTAAGGTAGCTGGAATTAACTGTTCCAATATGTTTAGGTATGGATTCAACCTGCATCATCATATAAAACACACATTTTGGATCCATATGTCAATACTGAATTCTTAAAAGAATTCTGGTCATATTGTAAAATTACAGTATGATCAGCCAGAGAAGTGCAACATAGCTTAATGAAGAGAGATTTCACTGGACCAAAGAAATCTTGTTGAAATTAAGACTAGAAGTGGTTACAAAAGGATTTAGAAAGTGTACACTTCTCCTAAAGGGGAACCCTCTATTATGGGAAAACACTCAGGTTTTTAAAAGCATAAAGCTTCCCCCAAGGCACAAACCGAAGGGAGTTTACCAGCTCTTTTATTCCTTTACAGAAAAATTTCTTTCTGTCTCAGGCCACAAACATATTACTGATTAGACAAAAGTTTATCTGTTGGAGAAAACAGACCACTACATACCAAAACCCAAACCTGTTCATCAACACCAAGAAATGTTAGTTTGTGGTTTTGACCTGAAGGTACAGCATGTTCTTCTAGTTATAACTAAGTGTTGTTTTGTAAACTTCGCTTCTAAAGACATGTCAGAATTTCTCAGTGAGTAAAGACATCCACAATAGCAGGGCCTAGTTCCTGAATATTCTTTAAAACAGAGCTCCACCTGGTGGACATTCAGGATTTGTTTTTTTTTTTGTTTTTTTGTTTGTTTTTTAAATCTTTCTGATGCAGTAGGTGGCTTAACACAGAGCTCCACCTGGTGGACATTCAGGATTTGTTTTTTTTTGTTTTTTTTGTTTGTTTTTTAAATCTTTCTGATGCAGTAGGTGGCTTATCACAGAGCTCCACCTGGTGGACATTCAGGATTTGGTTTAAAAACAAACAAACAAACAAAAAAACGTTTATGATGCAATATGTGGCAGTGTTGTGGCAGTGTTCTTGAGTGAGTTTATTAAAAACTTGGGTTGAACTATGAGATCATGACCAGGATGAAGTAGTTACTGAAGTTGATGATGGTGGGTTTGATTTGCAAAGAAGATGAAAAAAGTAGGATCACTGCTTGTGTATGTGCATTATATCCTCAGAGATCCAAGGGTTGACAAAATGTACAAATGTATTCTGTATGTATATGTGTGTGTTGATTATTTGTATCAGACAGTTTTGACCTTGGGGAATATTTGGCTGGTCCAAATGAAGGAAACTTCTTCTTCTTCTTTTTCTTCTTTATATATATATATATATATATATATATATATATATATATATATATATATATATATATATATATATATATATATATATATATATATATATATAACTTATTTGTTCACTTTCAGTTACCACTTTATCCTGGTCAGGGTCACAGTGGTAGAAGAGTCAAATGATTTCCTATTGGTTACTGAGGTTAAGGTTATGGTTAGATTTGGGTGTAGGAATAGCTTAATATTAATTAAATGCATTAATAATTATGTTGCAAGTCACAATGGGTGTGAATGTGTGTGTGATGACTTGGGTCGCTGAGTCAGCCATGTATTAGCAACAATCAACAGCAGCGTGTGTATACATATGGATATAGATATCAGAAGGCACTATCTACATGTCTACATTCTTTCACAAACAGTGTAAATAAATCGTTAAGAAAGTTACTAAATTGCTCTATAAAACAACATTTTTCCAAAACACTGCAAGACTTTTACTTCTCAACAAGTAAATTAGGCTAAAGTTAAAAAGGAATTGGTGGAATTGCTTTTTGTTATCACCTCCAGTTTAATAAGTTCATATTATGCAAATGACTCTACAGGGAGAAAAGTGATTACTTCATCTGTGTGTAATAGACTGTAGGAGAAAGTAGTGTGTTGTGTGAAAGAGCCATTTTCCTACATGATAAATGTGGCATGAAAACAGAGGCAAGAGAAAGAGGAAGGAAGGCTCTGCACACTTATTTTATTTACTTTAATTACTCTTTTGTTTTATTCAGTGTGGTGGTTAAATAGGACATGGGAGAGAAAGTGCATAAAATCTATTTTGAAGTGTTTTGGATGTTCTTCAAACTTCCTTGAAAACTTGGGGAGAGAAAAAGAGAGTGTGAAAGATGGACAGTAAAAAAAAAGTGCTCTTTCTTTTCAGAAATATACTGTAGGTTGACATTTACTCACCGTTCACTTTAATAGGAACACCTGTACACCTTCTCATTTATGCAGTTATACAATCAGTAATGTGGCAGCAGCACAATGCATAAAATCATGCAGATACAGGTCAAGAGTTTCAGTTAATGTGCAAATCAAACATCAGTATGGGGAAAAATGTGATCTCTGTGACTTTGATTATGGCAAGGATGTTGGTATCAGATGGGCTGGTTTGAGTATTTCAGAAACTACTGATCTGGGATTTTCACACACAACAGTCTCTAGAGTTTACACCGAATGGTGCAAAAAAAAAAAAAAAAAAAAAAAAAAAAAAAAAACCACTGAGTGAGCGAGAGTTCTGAAACTCTATATGCTATAAGACACACCCAGTGAGTAAAATCTACATGTTATAAGACACACCCACTGAGTAAAATGTGTATGCTATAAGACACACCCACTGAGTACAATCTACATGCTATAACATTTACAGGCAGGTGGAAAATCTGAGAGAGGTGAGAAGTAATTTAAAAAAAAAAAAAAAATACTGTACTTTTGACTTTTACAAACGGCATTATTAAATTTTCAAACACCGCCTCACTACATTTCTGTAGAGTAATCATATTTTTTGCAACATCAAGTGACCTTTTAGTATCAGACAGCTTCAAGAAGTTGATATATATTCCTTACAAATCTGTCACATTCATTGAGGCAGTTTAAATTATAACAGGAAGCTATTAGCATTCAACTAATTTGTATGGTCAGAGTTGTTATCATACTAGCTAACGTTTGAGAGATTAGCAATTAAGTTGTTGTTTCTTAGCTGTAGTTAAGGTTTTCCCACATTCAAAGTTGTACTTTGACTTTTATTAGAGGATTTTTTAGATGAGTAATTGCACTTGAGAAAAGAATTTGAGTATTTTCTTACCTCTGACAAAAGGTAAATCGGAATAGAATCAGTGCAGACATGATAGCTTTAAAGCATATTGTTAATGATTTATCCAATCCACCTCACAGTCTCTTAATCTGAATGGTGACATGCAGGCCATTATTGACGTTGATGCCATTACTGCTACCCTAAGGACTCACCTGAACTGAACTGAATTGAGCCTGCGACCAAAAAAATCCCACCACCATTATTTGCACGACCACTTTGTTGTAAAATATCTTCAAATCTGTAACTGTTTCCTAGCCAGGATATTGTATATTAACAGAGATGAACAAATCAAAACTCTATTAGCTAGTCCACCGGGTAAGTAAAAGCTCCAGGATGCTTGCCCAGTCTCATGTTTCGGTTGCTAAGAAACCTAAATGACTAGGCTAAAAAGTGGTAGATAATGTAATGTAATAAAATATGGCAAGTTACAGATTAAGGAAAACGTGTATGATCATTATCCTCTTATTTTGCTCAGTTTCCACATACCTGTATCTTCCTGTTTCTGAAACGATCTGTCAAAGTTCATTGTTAAATAGTCAGAGTAATGAGGTCTGTCCACTGCATTAGTTAAGTTGTAGGATACAGATCTTTTCTGTGGCTCATCTGTTTTGTAGCCGACTCTGTAATACACAAACCACCTGTGATAATAATAAAAGATAATGAGTGTTTTGTTGTGCAGCCCTGGGTTCTTTTCAACACTTTAAAGCACATCTTGCTTGTGTTGACATGCAAGCTGTTACACTTGATCAGACATGTCTGAGACAAATAGGAGAAAGCTGACCAGAGCTCAAGGCCAGAATATAGTGCTTTAGTCCAAGATATAAACAGAGAATGGGTTTCCTGGATACAGCTCTGTAAACAACTGTATTCAGGGAGTTCATTTCAGTTGATTTTTGTATTCTATTTTATTTTTACAACATTGCCATGTTTTCCAGGCATTAATGACAGCTTTGCCTTTTACATTTACCCCCTTCAGGGCTTTTTAGAGAAAGTCACACCTCCCAGACTTTTCCAGAACATTTCAGTGTTAGGTGTGCTGTATTGTGCTTCAGTGGAATATTGGACATGAAAATATTAAACTTCATGTATTAACGGTGCACTTTGCTACTTAGTTTTTTTCTAAGCAGTGGCAACATTTTGCAAAAATGTTGGTTAAGTCAAAATATAGTCACATCTTATCTGCAGCATATGACCGCCCTTTAATAATGCCATCATTGCAGCACGATAAGGTCTTAAATGCCTACTGTAACCAAACATTCCAAGCACAGGAGTGCAATAACCATACAGAAACACAGGCAAATTTCATTTTAGACATTCATAGTCTTTTAAAAAATGTGATAAAATATTTCCTGTTGCTTATGGGAGCATTATGGTTGTCATAATACAAACTGTTCAATAATGTCTCACTTTCTTTCCCTTTTTTTAGCATTTGTGGTTTAATGTCATTATAGAGCATGCTATCTTCACTTCTGATATTTACATACGATTACAATTATCCTATTGGTATTTATGGGTATTTTATAAAATACCCATAATGCATCAGTGCACTGTTTAATCCAGGCCCTGACCATACAGTTGTGATCATAAGTTTACATACGCCATGCAGAATGTGCAAAATGTTAATAATTTTAAAAAACTGCATAAAAACTGCATCTTGTTTTTTTTTATTTAGCACTTCCCTGAATAAGTTTCACATAAGATTATTATTAACACGTTATTATTTTGTCTAAATATCTTTTGTTTTTCATTTAGTACTGTCCTTCAGAAGCTACAAAAGATATTTACATGTTTCCCAGAAGACAAAATAATAACAATTTTCACCAATCATCCTGTTCAAAAGTTTACACAAAGTTTGCACCGTTTGTAATAGTTGTGTTTGAGTCCCTCAGTTGTCCTAAGTGTGAAAAGATGGATCTCAAAATCATATAGCTACTGTTCGAAAGGGGTCAAATATGCAGAAAATGCTGGAAAAGCAAAGAATGTGCAGGACCTGGAGGATTTTTCTGAAGAACAGTGGGCAGTTTAACTGCTCGGGACAAACAAGGGACTCATGAACAGCTATCACAAAACATACAAACAGTCATTGATCATCCAGGTAACAACACACAGTATTAAGAATCAAATGTAAACTTTTGAACTGGTTCATTTGTGTAAATTCAGTTATTATTGTGTCTTGTGGACTATATGTAAATATTTCTTATGTGAAACAGATTATTCAGGGAAGAACTAAATAAAAAACAAAAATGCAATTTTAATGATCCCTCTTATTTATTTATTTTTTCATTATTAACATTTTGCAGATTCTGCAAGGCGTATGTAAACTTGTGACCACAACTGTAAATCAGTTTGTCACAATGCAGTGGTAGAATTGCCATGTTCTATCATAGCAAATGCAACCTATGAACATAATATGATATAAGTAAGGAATAAAATACAACAGAAGATGCTGTTATAGGAAAATAATCATTGACAAGGTGATGTGATGAGGCTTGATGTGAAGTGGGGTTACTCTTGATTATTTTCCTATATCAGCACATCCTTAAATGTTTTATTCCTTTTATACCACAGCAATTTGCCAACACTAACAATGTTTGTATATGAAAGAATTATGTCATACCTTTTTCCCTTTATGGTTAGTTTTAATGTTGTAGAACAAGTTTGTGTGATAATTAATGAATCATGCTGCTGAATGATGCTGGTGAACTCCATCACCAGTGTCACTTTTTTGTCTTTCTCTTGAAATTACTAAAGAACTTAATAATAATAATAAATAAAAAAGGCAGCTTGTCCTGTTATTGAGAAACTGCAAAGCCATCTATGATGATGACTTTTACTGTGGTGGAAAATTTAAAGTTACAGCTTTTCCTCTGCTAGAGGAATCCAATACTGATCCTGGAGACTCCTTCCAAAATGTTAAATAAACGTCTCTTCACAGAAAACCACAACATATCAACAATTACACATATCACATAGTCTTAAATCCACTGATGTGGAGCATCCATGAGTTGTAACTGCAGAAATGATAGTATATTAAAAAGAAAATGAAAACCTTCTGAATAATCAAAATAAATTATTCAACACTGCTGTGATATATAAAGTAATACTACAGCCCTGTTATAATCATCATATATATATATATATATATATATATATACACACACACACACACACACACACACACACACACACACACACACACACACACACACACACACACATATATATATATATATATATATATATATATATATATATATATATATATATATATATATATATATATATATATATATATATATATAAAACATATGCTGGCTGTGTGTCATGGTTATGCCAAAATCGGCACTGAAATACATTACCCATCAGCCCCAGCACATCACATGACCATGTGACATGTCCCACTGATCACACCTCACACCTTTTGTGTTACCCCTAATAAGCAATCCTACTTAATTTCTGGTTGCTCTATGTTTCATTGTCAAGCTTTTGTCTTTGTCGAGTGTATGTGTCATTGTGAGTTCCTCAGCCTTGCTCATAGTCTGCCTGTTTTTGCCTTATATCCATGGTCTATGTTTATGGTTCTTATTTCACGTTTGTGGTTGTCTGTGTTGCATTTTTGACAATAAAATCTGCACTTGCATCTGCTGCCTCTACAAAATCCCTGACACTGTGCATATCTACAAATCAAAAAGACCTAAAGTAAACCAAAACATCACATAAAGTAAAGTGTGCCATCTGGGAAATGCTTGAGAAATGTTGAGCAATGTTGAGCACAAGGCCCTCAACTGTTCAGATGTATAAATGAAATAAATGTAAGTCGCTCTGGATAAGGGCATCTGCCAAATGCCATAAATGTAAATGTAAATGCAATATTATTTAAAGTATACATGTGTGTCTGGTAAGAGTCTGGTACTGTAATTCCAGTGCAAGACCAATTTGTGCTTCTATTTGGAACAGAATGACTGGCGCATGGAGCAGCTGAGAACATGGAAACTCTGTGTCCATGGTAATTCAAAACAAACGAGTCAGATGCTTTAGCACTGTTGTACTGAGTGCACTCATGTACGGTCATTCCACTGAAAATAAACAACTTGCTTGCAATGCATTTAGTGATATCAGGCTAATACAAACAGAAAAACATTCTTCTGACTTCATTCTTCTGGTAATCACTATTACTGGGAACATGGAAAACAGGAGGCATATGCATGTCTATCACTTGTTTTTGCAAAAGAAATAAACAGAAATATACTTTTTCATAGTCTGTCTGTCAAAATATGTTCAGATTCAAAGCACAATAGTTTATAGGCATGTTTCTTTTTTGTTTGGTTGGGTTTTTTTATTTTATTTATATAGCTGTATGTATTTGTGTGTGCTTTTTGGAGCTGACTGTCAGTAGGTGTAAGGGTGTGGGTCTATGTGTGTGTGTGGCAGCAGAGTAGAAGTGGCTGTGTTGAGAGAATGGGTTAAAGAGTCTTGCTCTGGATCAAAGACTCTCAAAAGACCCGCTACGTCACAGCAGCAATTCAGTGCTGAGTCTTTCTGTGTGTTTCAGAAAGAATTGGATGAGAGAGTGTGAGTGAATGAGAGATTCTGTGAGCAGATTAATTAACAGTAGGTAGTAGCGTCCTTGGTAAAAGAATGGTCTTGTTCATAAAAAGCAGAGGATTTTGGATGCTTTCTTTACATAGACAGCAATCATGTGTGCTACTTCTTTTCTTATATGCTCTTCAGTTCTGCAGTACAGTGATAACCTGGCCATATGGTAAGAGCAATTTATATACATCAGTCTTTTGTGGTTCTTTTCTTTTTTTTGACTTTGCAGTTTAAATATTTCCACAGGAATTTATGTGGTATGTACTTGTGCATGATTCAGTGTTTAAGTTTTTAAGTGTTCTTCAAGTGTCTCTTTCATAAACCATTCTTTTTCTGCCTGATCTAGCTGTGTGTATGGGCAAAAAAGAGTCCAGCTCTCCATAGAAATGAATATTAGTTATTGATTGCTTATTGCTTGATGATAAATGTACTTTGGAATATGTAGATGTATGTTGAGAGCGGAGGGAGGGGTTGCAGCAGGATCCAAGGTCATGTTTCATGTTATGGTTCACAGCTGTTCAAATACTTTCTGCTCCAAGGCATTGCTTCTCCAAATGAGAAAAGCAGAAATCAGATAGGTAAGCCAGGAAAGGATGGCTGTAAATGCTATTTGGGACTAAACTGAAGAAGTTGAAACTGTAATGTTCTATTTAGAGACACCTCTATCTGAAAATGGCATTAGATATACAGTATATTTATTTTATTTTACTTATTTTTTACCAAATGAACATAAAACTGTTTGGTCTTGGTAATTAATATTATCAGTAATTACTTTTAATTATAATTACATTATAATTCCAATGAATAATGAGAGCTAAATTCATTGCATTACCGTCTCACAGCTCCAGGGTCCCTGGTTTGATCATTTGATCATGAACTTAGGTTACTGTCTGTGCAGAGTTTCTCATGTTCTCCATGCGTTGGTGTAGGTTTCCTCTAATTTACGCCCACCTCTGAAAAACATTCTGGTAGGTGAATTGGCTATGCTAAATTCGCCCTATATGTGAATCAGTGTGTGAGTGTGTGTGTGTGTGTGTGTGTGTGTGTGTGTGTGTATGATGTCCCATTATGGACTTCCCATTCAGGGTGCATTCTCGCATTCTCACCTCACACCTGTTAGGTTTCCTCTTCTCCAGCCGTCGTTACGCTGCAAAGAGTGGCGAGTGGCGGACTTCCGCATTCCACTGCGCGCTTTAAACCTAACAACACCCATATCCCATGTTCCCGGGACAGACTCTGGATCCACCATGACTCTCAGAATAAAGTGATTACTGAAGATAATGAATGAATAAAATGAATTCAGTAGTTTTCCATGGGAAGTCATGCAACTTTAAATTCTACAGTTGTAGAATCATTATATGCTGTTCCTCTTATGTTCCAATAATATTTGCAGCAAAAGTCATGACAGGTGAGTAATGATTGATGACAGTAATTAGACAGGAGGGCTACTGATCTGTCTCATTAATATGCAGCAACACTGTAGCCAAGTTATACATGCTATTATATCATTGATTTTTCACATTGAGGTGTGGCTATTACATAACACAAGTGTTTTATTATACCCTGAATGATCTGTGTTCAGGAATCTGAATATAATGAGCTTCCAAAAAGACTCAGTGTGTAATAAAAACAACAAACTATCATTACAATCTTTCATGCCATCCCATTCATGGAATCTTATCCAGGGTGTATTCCCAATGATCCTAGAATAGGCTCCGGATCCCCGTGTTTCTGACCAGGATAAAGTGGTTACTGAATATGAATGAATTAAATGAATGAATATAATCTAGAATATTCTCCTAGAGGAGGTCCTAATAGAATGTAGCAAATAAGTGATCCATCTCCAACAGGACATGAGTGCTGACTCTCTTAGAAGAGTATCTGACTATCTGAGAAGAGGGATCTAAATGCATGGATGTGGTCAGATAGGTTAGTCCTAGGCAAATCTATATTTTAATTCCATGTGTAGTCTAGGACCTACTAGAAACTAAAAGAACACAAGCTAATAAAAATAAACTAGAAAGACATTAACAAGTATAGTGTCCATCACCAATATGGGTGGCTGGGCAAGATGGGCTTGCTCCAATGACTGTGCAAACACTTGCTACTGCACAAACTCTGGTTCCAGGGTGCCAGTTCAGTTTCTGGACAAAGCATGAGGAAAAATAGGAAGCTGGAAACAGGATACACTTTATATCCACTATTTATTCTGTATGTGCTTTTCAGTGTCCAGAGCCCAGGAGGATAAGTGTCCTGGCCCTCGCTGGAACGCCATGTGTCGCTCCTGCTGTGAGTATGAGCTGATCCGCTGTAAGTGTCCATCTCAGAGGACACAGGTGGGCTATGCTGTGCCCTGCTGCCGTAACGACATCCACCAGTGTGACCCCTGCATCATCCACCAGGGTAGGACTGAGAATGTGCTGAGTCTGTGGCTGGGTGGGAACTGATCTAATCAAATTTAATCAGACCAAACACTGTTAGAAAAAGCTGCTTTTCAAGTACATATTAGGTAGGTACTCAGACTTAAAGTACAAATGAGAACCACCCTAGTGACCATCCTAGTTAATTTGTTTGTGAGTTACTTTATCTATCTATCTATCTATCTATCTATCTATCTATCTATCTATCTATCTATCTATCTATCTATCTATCTATCTATCTATCTATCTATCTATCTATCTATCTATCTATCTATCTAAAGCACGGTTTCCATCTCATGTGTTCAAGAGAATAAAATCGTCACTTCCAGGGAAACTGGAGCATCTGGCTCTCTGCTATTTTTACTTTTCTGAGCCAATTATCCAATCACATGACTTTTTTGATGCACATTGAGGAATTTACTCTGTAAAAGTGTTTCCATCATAGTTTATGCACGACTTCTTATCAAATTTTAAAAATTATCCGAAGAAACTGACTTTTTGTCTCTAATCCTACTCTCAGGCTGCAGTGTGTTTGATAACTGTAAGAGATGTAATAATGGCACATGGCAGGCAAAGGACGATTTCTACATCAGTGGAACATACTGCACTGAGTGTCGTCAGGGATGGTCTGGAGGGGACTGTCTCAGTGAGTGTCCTGTTCCAGCACAGATGTTATAATTAAAAAAAAAAAAAAAAAGAATTGTCTTGTCTTTGCATATGTGTGTTCATGTTGCTGTTTTTCCTCCAGCATGTGGAGAAGTAATACGGAGGCCTCAAGGTCATGTGACCTTGGAGAGTTATCCAATCAATGCCAAATGTGACTGGACGCTGTATGTCAGCAGAGGGTTGGCCATGGAATTCAGGCAATTCCCTTTTCCCTGATTATAACCTAAAGCTCACTTATTACAGAACTCCTTTGTTGTTGAATGTAATGTTTTTCATCTCTTGCAGGTTTACACTGCTTAATCTGGAGTTTGATCACAGGTGTCGCTACGACTTTGTAGAGCTCAGAGATGGTGACAGCATTCGCTCACCTCTGATTGGCCGATACTGTGGAGACAAAATCCCACCACCAGTCAGGAGCTCAGGAAACTCACTGCATATCCATTTTGTGTCAGATGGCTATAATAATTATGATGGTTTCTCTGCTACATTTCAGGAACTCTCAGGTGCAGTTTACAAACACAGGTATCTATGTGTTAAAACCACAGAGTGTATTTTTATTACAGTACACACAGCGTATGTCCTCACTAGCTTGGATTTTTGTGTTTGCAGTGTGCAGTCCCAATCCATGTATGAATGGCGGTATTTGTTCACTGGATACAGTTAAAACTTTCCAATGTGCTTGCCAAGCAGGTTTCACAGGCCTACAGTGTGAGAACAGTGAGTGTTGCTGATTAGGTAGAAAAAATGAAACTGTATATAGTAATCATGTGAATGAGGTAAAGCTGCAAAATGGTGCAACTTGAATTATCCTCTTCATTTGTGCACGTGTGTGTGTGTGTGTATTATCCTATATGGCAGTGATTCTTAAAGTTACAGTGGTTGAAATCACAACCCACCTTTTTCAAAGTTATCATATTTATTATTGAAGTTAAAAAAAAAAATCTCTCTTAGAAAAAAGGAATCTTACAAGTTACAACAGGTTCATTAAATAATTAAGCGTTCTTACCTTCCTACAAAGGATCTACAGAATCTATAAGGGACAACCCTTAAGAGTTCTATTTACAGTATAGTGTTGGCCTATAAATAATGTTAACTTGAATCTTATAGTTATAAGGTACATTATATGATTGTTATTTGAATTATATTGGGTTAAATGAAACATAAGTGTCTCAAGAAAAAGTGGCCTATAAATAAGGTAAAATAAGAATGTGATGTTGGTGGAAAGTTCAGAAATAAAAAAAAAAACTTTATAGTTCCAATATAATATACAGAATATTATTCTACAGATTTGACTAATGAGACAAATATTTCAATAGCTGGATTATGTTCAGATGAATAATTCTTTACTGAGGGAGTGTGGGTCATTTATTTTACAGTTAAAACTGTTCCTGGCTGCACAAAGTTTGTGAACCCCTGCTATATGCCATCTCATTCTAATAAATCCACCTTGTTTTTGAACAACAGAATCTGGCTGTGTAACCCCTCAGAAGCCTGCTCATGGAGACCGTTTCCTGCTGTATGAGAATGGAGACATTGCCACTGGAGTTCAGTACGTGTGCTATAAACCTTACAAGCTCAGAGGAGTCTCACGGAGGACGTGCCTGTCCAACGGCACCTGGAGTGGGACTGCTCCCACATGCATCAGGGGTATGATAGACATGAGTCCAGTTTAACTTGTGGATGCTTAGTCGATGACAGTAACTGACATTTCTCACTTTTCTTAAATTTGATGATGCACTGAGTGAAAAATATTTGCAAGATCAGGTTTATTGTGAAAAACCTGAAAAAAGGTTAAGTCAATAATTTTGGTGCATGTTAACTGGGTTGAAATCATTGGGGTTTTCCCTCCAAAATACCCGCAAATATACATACACAGGCTCTGCCTGATTTTGTGTGCCTGATTGCTAGCTCTGAATCAGGATTGACAGAAAAGTAGAGATTCCTGATGGTGCCTGATGTCCTAATTGGTGACCCATTTTGAATAGGTACGCACATTTTGAATGCTGATGAAAGCTGTATGTAAATTTTCACTCATGTGTGTCCAAGAGCAATATTACACCAATAATGATCTCACATTGTCATCATCATCATCATCATCATTGAGTGTGAAGGCTTATTTTGGAGCATCTAGTACTGAATACAACTGTTTTATCACAATAGTTTAGAAACTCTTATAGTGTACATTCTAATACATTATTGTTTCTGTAGTGACAGCTCAATCACAGGGACTTTTATGGCAGATGCACCACAATAATCTAAGGTTAATAATAAATGGATAAAAAATGTGTTATTTAACATTTATGGAAGGGTCTCCAGTGTCAGCGCTCCGTAGCGGTCTGTTTCAGGACAGAGGACTTCGAATTTCTCATTAATATCACAAGCTGCCCTTTATTGTCTTATTAACTCGAAGAGAGAAAAAAAGAGTGGGTGGTGCGGGAATGAAAGTGATAACGTTTCTTGCAGATGTACCACATCATTAAATGCAACTATAACAAGATTTAAAATATGACAAGGTTAATTAATAAATAAAAAATGGTCATCTTTGACAAAGTGCTGTGGTGCAATAGCAATAAAACAATTTGGGACATGGTGTTATTGTGAAATTATCACCTTCAGTGTGTTAACTGTAACTCTGTTTCACAGTAGGCTACATCTCACTACTCTGTCATTGATTATTTCTTATAACAACACTCTGTTGTGTTTTATTCCACATACAGTGCCCTCCACTAATATTGGCACCCTTGGTAAATATGAGCAAAGAAGGCTGTGAAAAATTGTCTTTATTGTTTAACCTTTTGATGTTTTGTTCAAAAAGTTCACAAAAATACTCAATAGACAGCAACAATTATTGGCACCCCTATTAATTCATATGAGAAAAATATATTTGAAGTATATTCCCACTGATATTTTACATTTTTTAGTACACCTGGGTGACTAGGAACAGGAAATTGTTCAACCATGACTTCCTGTTTCACAGGGGTATAAATATGAGGTAACACAGGCCAAATTTCCTTAGTCATTCATAACAATGGGTAAGACCAAGGAATATAGCTGTGAAGTGCGGCAAAAGGTTGTTAAGCTTCACAAAATGGGAAGTGGCTATAAGAAAATAGCACAAACATTGAAAATGCCCATTTCCACCATCAGGGCAACAATTAAGCAGTTTCAGTCAACCGGAAATGTTATGAATCAACCTGGAATTGGACATGTGTCTATATTATCTCAACGCACTGTGAAGAGGCTGGATCGAGTGGCCAAAAAATCTCCAAGGATCACAGCTGGAGAATTGCAGAAGTTAGTTGCATCTTGGGGTCAGAAAGTCTCCAAAACTACAATCCGAAGTCACCTACATCACCACAAGTTGTTTGGAAGGGTTTCAAGAAAAAAGCCTCTACTCTCATCCAAAAACAACCTCAAGTGTCTTCAGTTTGTCAGACACTACTGGAACATCAAATGGGATCGGGTTCTATGGTCAGATGAAACCAAAATAGAGCTTTTTGGCAATAAACACTAGAGGTGGTTTTGGCGCACACAAAGAGGTAGCCATATGGAAAAGTACCACATGTCCACAGTTAAATATGGTGGTGGCTCTTTAATGTTTTGGGGCTGTTTTTCTGCCAGAAGACCTGGACATTTTGTTAGGATACATGGCGTCATGGACTCTATCAAATATTGAAAACCTGAAAACCAGACTGCCTCTGCCAGAAAGCTTAAAATGGGCCTTGGTTGGATCTTCCAGCAGGTCAATGATCCAAAACATACATCAAAATCCACACAAAAATGGTTACTGACCACAAAATCAAGGTCCTGCCATGGCCATCCCAGTCCCCTGACTTGAAACCCATAGAAAACCTGTGGGGTGAACTGAAGAGGAGAGTCCACCAGCATGGACCATGAAATTTGAAGGATCTGGAGAGATTCTGTAAGGAGGAATGGTCTCAGATCCCTTGCCATTTATTCTCCAACCTCATCAGGCATTATAGGAGAAGACTCAGAACTGTTATCTTGGCAAAGGGAGGTAGCACAAAGTATTGACTAAAAGGGTGCCAATGATTGTTCCACACCTATATTTAACAAAGATTTTTTTTTATAAACCTGTGTTTTGTTTGCAATTGTTTGATATCCATGAGAGCAGAGTATTTTTGTGAATTTTTGAACAAAAGATCAACAGGTTAAACAATAAACACAAATTTTCACAGCCTTCTTTGCTCATATTTACCAAAGGTGCCAATATTAGTGAAGGGGACTGTATACAGTAGTCTTACCAAAGCTTAGTATATCAGCATATCAGTGGATGCTAACCCATCTTTTGATTCTTTTCCACTGTTCTTTGGAAATACAGACAGAGACGTCATTAGGAAACAGTGTCCCCTGTTATCACAATTACATCATGGATACTCCTTAAAAGTTATTGACTCAGATGGTGCAATCAGGAGCATGGAATTTTTCTGCAATAATTCTTATGTTCTTAGCGGAAACTCCAAAAGAACATGCCAGCTCGATGGCACCTGGAATGGCAGGCAGCCGCAGTGTATTAAAGGTATCTGTCTTTTTGATATATCACAATACTATGCATCATTCAGTATTACCAAACCAAAACAATCATGTTCCAATGGCTGTGTTGCAGCTTGTCGGGAACCAAAGATTTCAAAGCTAGTGCGTCAGAAGGTCTTGAAGCCTCAACTTTCTTTAAGGTACACATATATGGGTTTTTTTTCTTTTTCTTTTTTTTTAAGATAGACAGTGAAACTGATTACTACTTCATTAATCTAACTAAGTGGAAATGAATTACCACTTAATTAAGGATTCATATTAATCTGAAACATGCACATCTTGAAATGTCCTTTTTTTTAAATTTTTTTTTTAGAAAGAGTCCACTACATAGGCTGTACTCCTCCCTCCAGCTTCATGAAAGAGAAAGGAGCAGCAGTATAGAGACAGTGCAAGATGAATTACCCACTGGTTTCCACCACCTCTACACAAGCATTGAGTATGAGTGCATCTCTCCTCTGTACCAGTACTCTGGAAGTGCACGCCGGACATGTCTAAAAACTGGAAAGTGGAGTGGACGCCATGTTACCTGTTTACCAGGTGGGGGCAGCACACACATATTCAGGCACAGAGAAGAAGGACTTTGGTTCAGTTTACCATAGGTATAAAGAAACAGTCATATATAAGCTGTTGCTAGGTGCTGTGATATGTTGTAGAAAAGGGAACAGATGCAAGTTAGACTTCACACACATGCACACCTAGCTTTTAAAGTACATTTCTACATATTCTTACATCCAAATGCTAAGTAATGTGTCCACATTAAAAGAAAAGACTCAGTGAGCTCAAACAGGAAAGCTGTCATAAAGTGGTGTTTTGAAAATTCTGTTTTAGCAGCAGTGAAGCATTTGTCTTTTCATTTCTTGTCTTTATGCAGCTATTTGTAGTATGGTGCAAAATAATACATTGCAATTCACAAGTCATTGAAGCTGGTATCTTAAAGTAAGTCTAGATAATGTATTGAAGTCAAGTGTACAGAAGCATGTATGAATGTTTGTATAATGTTAAATGATTATGTATGCTCCTAACACACCTCCTAAGGGATGTAACCAAGTATGAATACATCATATACATCAAATATAATAAATATAAATATAAAAAATAATTAAATAGATAAATGAACACAAATACAGATAATACAGATAAGAGTAGGAAGCATACTACTATTCATTCATCTTTGCCCCCCCCCCCCCCCCCCCCCCCCTTTAATGTCATGCATATGAAATTACAGATACAGATAGTGGTACTGCCTTTCATCCCTATAACAAAGTAATTGTTTAAATCTCTTTGACCTACGCTTAATATTAGCCTAATTAGCACAGTCCTTTATACATTATGCATTACTGTTACTAGTCATTTCAATCCATTTTTATAATCAGTGAAATTGGTTGTTGACTCAGACCTTTCAATCTCACTGTAATGGAAATTAAAACTGTTGTTTTCCTTTGCAGTCTGTGGTAAGCTCTCATCCAAACCCCAGAACCTGGCACAAACCCACTGGCCATGGCATGCAGCCATATACCACCATCTACCTGACCACATCAGTCCCATTACAGGGAAGACCAACAGACGAGAGGGCATGTTTTCCGAAGATGACTATGACTACTGGCAGGAGAAGAGCATAGAGGAGACATGGCATCTGGTGTGCAGTGGTGCTTTGGTGAGCCAGCATGCTGTCCTGGTGCCAGCACACTGTGTAACTGAGCCTGGAAAGTCACTACCTAACAACATGGCTGAACTAAAAGTAGTGCTGGGAGAGAATAAGAGGCTTCAGCACGTGAAGGTATAAGCTCACACACTTTCCACTTTGATCTAATCTCATCCATGAACATCAGGACTTCATACATTGGGGTCCAAAAGTCTGAGACCTCATTGAAAATCTGTTTGTTTTTTTATTATTATTTAAAATTGAATTGAATTTTGAAATATTTAAAACAAAGAAAGTAAATTTTCAATATCTTAAAGATTTAATATTTAACATTCTGCACTATTTCTAGATCCCTATTTAAATGTAAGCAAATTTGATACTGACAATGTTAATCTGTCAGATTTTCCTCATGCCTAATCTCTTCTATTGAAACATGTGTTCAGATGACACTTCAGTGGATTTGATCTAAAATGAATCATTAGGTTTTGCACAGATTTGTGGAGTCCATGCCAGCTCGAGTGCACACTGTCATTGATTCAAAAAAGGAAGCGTACCAAATACTAAATGTTCTACTTTTCACTTAAGTTTTTGTCAATAATATAATTTGTAATGAAAATTGTTTTATTAGAAAAGAATGCAAAATAACCACATTTTCACTAGTGCGCTCAGACTTTTGGACCCCACTGTATACTGTAGGATCCAAAGGTCTTAGTGTATTACATTTTATAGTTATCAGAATCTATTACAAAGGTTTACTGAAGCAATACCTATTCAAAAATACAGCATAAAATCACAAGTTGAAAATGCAGATCCTTGAAACTGAAATATATATACAGCCTGCTCACACACAGTTTGCTTAATTTCCTTTGATGCCATATATTAAAGGGCATGCAAAACATAATATTCATAAAAATAGGACAAACAAAAGATATTAATTTGCATTAATATTAGCACATTACTTTTCATATATATATATATATATATATATATATATATATATATATATATATATATATATATATATATATATATATATATATATATATATATATATATATACAGGTAATGAATCAAAAGAAAAACCTGAATACTGAAGATGAGTACAGAAACATTGTAGGTTACAAGGGCTGATACTTCTAGACAGGTGTACTGCATGATATACTTATGCAATTAACATGCTCTGTGGCATGATTAGAAGTCCTAGAAGACCTCAATTTTGGATCAAGATGGCAAGAGGAAAAGATTTATGCCTTTGAAGAGGGTTATTTATTGGGGCACAGATGGCAGCAGCTTCAATCAGTTGCAACAGTGACTAAAGTGACGTGCATTTGTAGTTCAGTAAATGGGGTTGGAAATTATGGCTAAAAACTGGGGCTACACATTCAGTGATTGTGATGCTCGTGCATTAGATTTTGCAAGAATATATATATATATATATATATATATATATATATATATATATATATATATATATATATATATATATATATATATATATATATATATATATATATATATTCTACAATATCAAATCAGTACAAAAAACATTTCAGATTCCCAAACATTAGTTTTCTAGCACAAAATTAAATGTTACAGAAAAATGTTTGTATGTCATTAAAGAAAGCAGCATATTACATAAGAGACACTTTTCAGACAAAAAACACAATGAATCCTGCTGGGTTTTGCTGCAAAAATAAGAAGCAACTGCGAAAGTCAAAGTCTCCAGAAGAACTGTAGCTGGTTCTGCAAGATGCTCAATAAAACTTACCAGCTCATTTCCTCATAAAACTGCACAAATTGTACCGGAGACTACTATTTTTACTTTAATTTTTATTTTTTTGTCACACCAAATATTGATTTTTTTTTTCATTTATTACTGTTTACTGCTCTTTGTGGTATTTTTAAAAAATGTAGAAACATTTTAATTCTTGGGAGATTTTGGATCAACATGATAGATAGCGCTCTTCATCACCATCAACAAAACACCAATTGAGGGAATGAACCAGCCGAGTGCCATCTCCTTACGTTTGCTTTTGTCATTGCTGCCATAGCAACAGCTAGCATTGCTACTGAGAGAAGATTTGCATTGCCATCCTAGATGCTGTTAATGTGATGTCCATTGCTGTTGAAGTGTCTTGTCAATGGCAATGAGAAAGCCTTACAAAAGAGCTTGATGAAATGGTCAGCAAATCATTTCTTGGTAACTGTTACAAAGAAGCTGTTGCCATGGCAGCAATGACATGACAACTCTTGACACTTTAGAATCCCACTGAATAAATATTCTGCTTTAAACAATGAACTGGTTTCACCCCCTACAGCTTTAGTAGTATTTCCTTGTGATCCGAAGCCTTGACATCTCCTGCCTTCTTCTCTACAGGTCTCAGAGATCCTGGTTCATCCCAGCTATGATTCTGCTGGGTTTGACTCAGACCTAGCTATACTGAAGCTGGTGGAGAAGGCAAGGATCAGTGAGTTTGTTTCCCCTGTGTGCTTGCCTCGTCTGCAGGGAGGGGAGCTAACTGTGAACCAGGCCTACATCACTGGCTGGTCTGTAGCAAGAAAGCATGAAACACACTCTCAGGTGGCTCAGACTGGAATGATTGAACTAACTGATGTGTTGCAGTGTGAAAGACAGTATGCTAAACAAGGGCTTCCCAGTAGCATTACTGATAATATGTTGTGTGGGAGGCAACATCCTATCAGTTCCAGTACAGTCTGTCCTGCCAGATCAGGGGGAATCATACTTGTACCTACTGTGCCTCAGCACAGGAGAGCAGAGGAAAGTGTCTCGGAGTCTATCTGGGAACTGCTGGGCTTGGTGAGCTTTGGCTACAATCTGCAAAACTGTAATCCACGCTTGTACACTGTATACACACGAGTGGTCAACTTTAAGAACTGGATTGAGAATAACATAAAGTAATATTATTTGCTAAACATACAGATGTGACAAATCAGGTCATGGACAATAGTGATGAAACTCATTGAGTATACACGGTATGATTTTATAAGTTATCAGCTTGATATCAGCTGATATTGAGAGGTGTCCAGAAGGAAACAACACTACTACTCAAAAAGATGGTGCTGTACAAATTCTGACACTTTGTAGGTCCAAGCAAGTCTTTAAAGTCTTTCTACAATATCATATATATATATATATATATATATATATATATATATATATATATATATATATATATATATATATATATATATATATATATATATATATATATATATATATATATATATACATTATAGTGTGTGTGTGTGTGTGTGTGTGTGTGTGTGTGTGTGTGTGTTTGTTTGTTTGTTTACAGATTTCATTGTCATGTTGTCTTTAGGTAAAGTATCACACACATAATAAGTTCCTTAGAAGAATCATAAATCTTAAGGGCATCAGAGCAAGCCTGTTGTCAAGATATGATACTATGTCTTGCCAAACTTTTTTTGTTTGTACTTTTACATGCACAGACAAGATTTTTATTTATTTTGTTTTTTTTTGTTGTCATATTCAACTGGTTTCAACCCCTTTAGTTTCAGTAGCATTTCAGTAGTGTTTCCTTCAGATCCACTGCCCATTCATTCAGATCTCAGGTTCTATATATATTATAAAGGCATACAGTATGTGTTTGCCAGAGGTCCATAAGCCTCTGTGTATGATCCACAGAGTACTTATATGTCTCATCCCATGTTTATTTGACTGTTGCCTGGATCAGTAGTCCAATTACATGCAAACCACCTCACACTTTCATAATAAATAATGAAAATCAATTAAAAAATAGAAACTATGGAGAGGCCTATGATCAATCTAAAGCAGTGGTCACCAGCCCTCTCCCTTGAGATCTACCTTCCTGCAGGTTTCATCTCCAACCAAAATCTAACACACCTGTTTTAGTTGATCAAGAACTTCTTAAGGCAATGATTAGATGGGCACGATTATAGTTGGAGCTAAAGTCTTCAGGAAGTTAGATCTCCAGGAACAGGGTTGGTGACCACTGCTCTAAAGCAAAAGCAGACAACATTTTCTCTCCCACAGCATCAGATCACTTGGGCTAACAGTTAGTCTAGATTGCGCTCCTGATTCTGGCAATTTGACTGAAAGGGCTAAAATACTAGTTTAAAAAGTACAAACATATAGAAATTCAAACCAAAAACCAACACTAAGCAGTCTTTTATTTAAATTTTAAAGAGCACATGTTTATCATGTCCTCATGCCCATAGCCAAAGCTATGGTTCTGTTCTGATTATTAAGAATTAACGTCAGCCCCAATGATTAATGATTTAAAATCTGCACAAACAAATTGGGTAGAAGAGCTCAATATTGTATTCTGTACCATCATCCATCATTACAAGTTTAAACCAAAACACTTGACAATAAAACTTTTTTAACCCACTCCCTTTGCTTGTATTTTTACTGAATAGAATAATAACAGGTATCTCATACACTAAAATTGCTCTCAAAATATTTATTCTGTATAATGACTTAAAGGTGTGAAAATGAAATGAGAATTAAGTGATGGTAGGAGTTATTAGACACCATACAAGATTAGGTGATGTCACGAAGGATCAAGACCACTTGCATGTGCATGCAGAGGACAGCCTCTATAAATGTGGCAAAGCAAGTAAAATTGCTGGAGGAAGTTAGCACACATGAAATGCAGTAGCTGCTGAGTCATGGAATGAAAATGACTATCACTGCATGCAAATTTTTTCTGTTATCAGACCAGATTAACTGGGAATGAGGCTGTGTGCATGTAGGGTCACGTTCAAATGTGAATGTGGGCAAAATAAAATTTTTGTTGTCTATTGACTTTTTTTGTGGAACCACCACATAAATAAATGTAATATTCAGTAAAGAAAAATCTTCAAAACAGTAAATGATTTAGGAGTGTCAAAGTGGGGTCCAGGGACCCCCAAGCATTTGTAAAACCAAGCCAGGGATTCAGGGAGTACTTTTAGTTACAGTCTTGGAAATTACAACTCATTGATATCAAGTTAATAATAAGTTATTGGACTTATTAGTGAGTTCTTATACGCATTAGTCAATTCGACTGGTTACTTGAATTGAATGGATCTAATTCAAAACCTAAACAGTTCAAAAACAAGGACACTCTTAGAAAAATGTATTCTTTAATGGTTCTTAGGCCTAATCTTAGGCCTGAATCTTCAAAAGCAATTTAATAAAAATTTGGTTTGAGTCGAAAGTTCAAAAAGGAAAAAGCTCTCTAGCTCAAATAAAAAGCCAAAATATAATTTTACACGTTTAATTACAGTGCCCAATATTTGAATGCAGTATGTTCATAAAAGAAATCTGCACAATATTTTGTACAGATGTATTTTGAGATCCCGTGAATTTAGGTGATTTTAGGTAACTACAGTGGGTATAGAAAAGAATCACCCCCCTTTAAAATAATCACATTTTGTTGCTTTACAGCCTGAAATGAAAACGGACACAGTGCAACTTATAACATCCAAGTGAAAGATATAACACCAACATGTCTGAAATTTAAAACAAACAAACAAACAAACAAACAAAAAAAAAACAGAATCACTGAGTTGGAAAAGGATCACCCCCCTCCTTATAATGACTTGTAAACTCAATAAGGTGTAGCTAATCACCTTCTCAATGGCACACAATGCCATTTGACTTTCAACTGTGATCAGCTGTAGTCATTTTGATTAGCAAGCATGAAAAGAGCTTTCCTGAAGCATTTTGTAGTGCAACTGAAGCAAATAATCAACTATGGGTGGCAAGGCACTGTCAAAAGATCTCCGGGATAAAGTTGTGGACAGGCACAAGTCAGGAGATGGATGCAAAAAAATTACAAAGGCTTTATCAATGCCTAGAAGCACAGTGAAGTCTATTATTAAGAAGTGGAAGGTATTTGGTACAACACAGACCCTCCCTGGATCAGGACATCGCTCCAAACTGGATGAAAGAGCCAGGAGGAAACTGGTCAGAGAGGCTACCAAGAGGCCTACAGCACCTCTGAAGCAGTTGAAGGAATTTATGACAAAGAGTGGTCATTGTGTGCATGTGACAACAATATAACAAATTCTCCACAAATGTGGCTTGTATGGGAGGGTTGCAAGAAAAAAGCCACCCACGACTGAGCCTTGCCAAAACGCACCTAGGCCACATGGAAAAAGGTGTTATAAAATTTAATTATTTGGCCTCAACACCAAACGATATGTCTGGCGGAAATCCAATACAGCTCACCATCCAAATAGCACCATTCCTACAGTAAAGCATGGAGGTGGTAATATCCTGTTATGGGGGTGTTTCTCTGCAGCAGGGACTGCACTTGTCAGGATAGAAGGAAAAATGGATGGTGCAAAATACCGTCAAATTCTTGAGGAAAATCTGCTGCCCACTGCCAGAAAGTTGTCAATGGGAAGAAGATTTACCTTCCAACATGACAGTGACCCAAAGCACACAGCAAAACTGACCACATAGTGGTTCAAGGAGAAAAAGGTGAATGTCCTTGCATGGCCTAGTCAGAGCCCAGACTTTAACCCCATTGAAAATCTGTGGAATGACTTGAAGACTGCAGTCCACAAACAGTCACCATCAGATTTAACTGAACTTGAGCAGTTCTGCAAATAAGAGTGGGCAGATATTGCAAAGTCTAAATGTGCAAAGTTAGTAGAGACATATCCCAACAGACTAAAGGCTGTAATTTTAAAAAATGAGGCAAATTAAAGCAAGGGGGTGATCATTTTTCCAACTGAATGATTCTGTTTTTTTATTTATTTTATTTGTTCTGACATGTCGGACGGTGTCCGTTTTCATTTCCGGCTGAAAAGCAACAAAATGTGATTATTTTAAAGGGGGTGATTCTTTTCTATACCCACTGTATTAGGTAACAATAATAGAGAGTGTTGATAGTTTACTGCAAGGGTTTGAAGTTCATTTTTATTTATTTTTTTTGCTCATACTGAAGATATTGATCTGTGCCAAGAGACACACCCATACAGTATATGGGCCTGTTGCCACTAAGTTGGAAGCACAGTATTGTCTAGAATTTCTTTGTATACTGTAGCATTAAGATTACCCTTCACTGGAACTAAGAAGCCTAGCCCAAATCTGTTAAAGCATGACAATGCCACTGTGCAGAAAGCAGTGTTTATTTGCCAAGGTTAGTGTGGAAGAACCTGCACAGAGCCCTGACCTCAACCCCGCTGAACACCTTTGGGATGAACTGGAACGCTGACTTCACCCCAGGGCTCCTCATCCAACATCACTGCCTGACCTTACTAACGCTCTTGTGGCAGAATGAGGAAATCCCCACAGTCATGCTACAAAACCTAGTCAAAAGCCTTCCCAGAAGAGTGGAGGTTATTATAACAGCAAAGGGAGGACTAAATCTGGAACAGGACTTTCAAAAAGCACATATGGGTGTGACTGGTCAGGTGTCCACAAACCTTTTGCCATATAGTGTATTACAGACCCATGATGAAATATCTCTGAGCATTTGCACCTGATCTTTCACACTATAAAAAGAATGGGGGTGCAATTGATTTAAAAAAAAAAAAAAAAACATCTTAAGAAAGTCGCATGTGGTTAATAGGCTGAATTAGCATAGTAATATGGGTTTAAATTATTATTTTTTTTTTTTTTGGTGCAAAAATCATTAGCTACTATATGTTCTGAAGGAATGTGCAGGGGTTTTTTTTCTCTCTCCCCATTTCAAGCCATCACTCAGTTATTTCTTAGAAGTCTGTGTTGTTGCATCATAAGCATAGTCACTGATTGCAAGGGCTGTGCACATCAAGTAAACCTAGGATGACAGTTTTATGTAAGAATATGTTCTTTTACTACTTCTGGCTCTGTTGTTCTGGAGAATAAGGCTAAAACAATAAAAATTAGTTGTCTAATTACTTATAGAATTTACTGTATTGGCACTCTTCTCGGAATGTTTGACCATTAATCTGTGCATGCAAGAAAAATGTTCCTTTGCACACACCCACTAGATGTAATTTGCTTGGTATACAATACTGTATGAAAAAAGAAAAATACAGCAATAACCAACTTGTATTCAGAAGCTTTTGTGTCCCAATTCAATATTTGCACACATAATTGCTTTGAGTACTGCTGAAAACTTAAAGAACAGAATTAAACTGAGTTAATTGGGAATAACAATAGACCAATCCCAATTTGATGAATAGGAAGTGCCATTGCATTGCACAGCAGACTGACAGTGTCATTTATGTTTTGATATCTCCATGCATGCAGTGTTTTCCCTCCAGTGTACTCTCACCTCTGTGTGAGTGTGCTAGATTAGCAAATCTTAGGCCAGATTAGTTAATTATAGACACCCATCTGCTAATCATGGCTGAAGTCAGTTGGATGTGTGAAAAGAGTTTTGGTTAGAATATGAATAGGGAAAGTGGGCAGCAGATACAATACTCACTCATTCTGCTCTTAGTGCTGCATGAGGGTGAAACATTAAGGACAGTATTAAAATGTTAGCGTAAATGTCTGATTATCCAGGTTTAATGTCAAATTTAATAAAACTATGGGTTGAGATTTGTTTTGATACCACAGCACTGTTAGATTCTTGATTCTGATTTATCAGAAGGTGTTGATTAATTTTGTACAACTGCATGGCTTGGACATTCATTCCAGCTGCAAGGCGAATCACAGTTTTAATATGATAATACGTTATGGCTTCTATAGTAACAGCTCATTCACAGGGACTTGTGGTATAAGGAATGCTCTGGTATAAGAAGAATAAATCCCTTTGGCTTTATAGAAAAATAATAAACATCAGAGTGATAACTAACTCCGCTTCGCAACAGAGCACACCATTATTTTCCTATAATAGCATGTCCCATCATGTTTTATTCCTTACATGTATGTAGCATTTGTTATACTTGACAGGCACTGTCCTAAATCATGGTTAAATTGATATGTCAAAACTTGTACTTTGCTGTACCTGAATTATTCGTTTATCATCTTACCTGAGAATGGATCTTGAACTTATGTTATCTATGTTTCTGGTACTGAACCAGTGGTTTGAGCTCCCTCTGAAATATTTTCCAGTTCCAAAAGGATATTTGTGGATAATTAACATAACATACTTACAGTGCAGCTTTTTATACACTTTTTGTGGACATCATTATAGCTGCATGTCAGGCTACATGTTTTGTTATGATTATGATGTTCATAAAAGGTCATCAGAGTCATCATATTTATGATATTTATGATATTTATGATTTCATATTTACTTACAGTGCAGCTTTTTATACACATTTTGTGGACATCATTATAGCTGCATGTCAGGCTACATGTTTTGTTATGATTATGATCACCAGAGTCATCATATTTATGATTCCATATTTAACCTCCCCAAATCCTCAAATGAGAAATGCATCCCTTAGCTTGTGTAATCATAAATTGTGAAGATATGTTACATTAGCCAGGTAATTCAAACTGCATAACAACTTCTGCCAATCTAACAACACACATTTGACTGATAACTAGCTAGGAGATAAACAATTTTACATTTTTATATAAACTACTCCGTCTAAACAATATGTCGACATATGTCGAAACTTACAGTGAACTCCAGTCCGGTCAATGGACTTCTGAGACTTTTGCAGCATTATTATACTGAGGTGTTAATTGTATACCAAGAAATGAACAATGAATGGAAGATGATAGCAAATGCAAATGTAGTTAAATCAGGTAAACCATTATAAAAACTATATAATTACAATATAATGCTATAACAGTTGAATCCAGACACTACCGACTCTCACATGGGGAGTTGGTTGCACTGTATAATAAAGCATATGTTATAATAAGACATTATGTTCTCCATGAATGTTTGAATGTTTTTTGTTTTTCTTTTACATTTCTATACAGTATATTGCCCAAATTAAATCCTGTTGAAAGTGTTCATACTTGAATACTAGTCTTTAGTGCAGATCTTTAATACTTGAAAGCTGCATCAAGTGTTGCTCTTTAATGCTGTTCACTA
This sequence comes from Cranoglanis bouderius, assembly GCA_023630585.1. Lineage (NCBI taxonomy): Eukaryota > Metazoa > Chordata > Actinopteri > Siluriformes > Cranoglanididae > Cranoglanis > Cranoglanis bouderius. The sequence goes on from CM042555.1 coordinate 10,850,734, forward strand.
TAAGAGTTCTGACCAAGCATACAGCAGCAGTCATAAGTTTACATGCGCCTTGCAGAATCTGCAAATTGTTAACATTTTTTTTTTTTAAATAAGAGGGATGATAAAAATTGCATTTTGTGTTTTATTTAGTACTGCCCTGAACATTGATTCTCAAGACGGCAACATGATACATTAGCAGCCAGGAGGTGTAAAAGTGAAAGATATAGGGATGTGTGACCAGGATACAGTCTGAAGGATTTTGCTTGTTACTTATTCCTAATCTGTGTGCATGACTCCTCCCTCTCCACTCTATGCAGAAGCTCCTTGGTCGATTTACCTCCATCTATGGTTGATTCAGATGTTTGGGTGGTCGTTTGGGTGGTTGTGGATGGTTATTCAAATCTGTGCATGCACATGACTCTGTGTATATTGAAGTTCTGACTTGACAGCTGCAGGGCTGAAATACGATTCACAGCAGGTATAGGATATCATTGTTAGATTCCCAAGGAACTGGAATGGATCACCTGATGGACAAACTGTGATCCTGTCATCCTTTCTTCCATAGTCCTTGTTGCAGCCCATGGTTGCATAATTATCTACTTCAGAGACACTTCATTTGATCACAACATCACAACAGGTAAAGTGGAAATTTTAGCATTTGTAAAAAGAATTACCATGTTTTAAAAAGTTTTTTTTTTTTTTAAATTCAGTTTCAAGCTGATGCATGTATCTTGAAGTAACTGCGTTACAGGCCAATGATGGCCAAAATGTGTACTGCATCATCTGGCCCACGCACCAGTGTGAAATGACAGCAATTAACTCATCCAGATCTTCCTGCAAGAATGTAGCCCTTCAGCCTTGATAAGATCGTGCTTTAGCATTGGTTGCATCTGGACCACTTTTAGTCCACAATACTAATGCAATGCCATAACTGCCTCTTATGTGCCCAAACCTAAATCGAATTTTTCTGGGTTGCTGGAAGACTGAATTGGACTGCAATCCTTTGATGCATTCCTAAAAAATGTCCTCTACATTGTTGAGGAATAAAAAAACCACCTGCCATTTGCAAGCTACACAGCCAAACCTGATCCACCGTGTGCTGTTTGCAATGTGTGCACTTTGCTTTGTGGGACATTCAGTTTGATTAAACATATTGATTTCTGATTGTCACTGTGCAGAACTTTATTGTTTAACTGTATGATGACAAGGCAAAGGTTATTCCAGGATAAAGACAGACTGCTCGAAGTGATTTAAAGCTTTGTGCCTGTGTGCAAACAAATTTGTATTTGCGTCAGTAAAACTGCCTTTCAGTACCTAATCCCTTGTACTGCTTGTACACCTTGACTCTCTTGGGCAGTCCATACTGTTGTGCAACGCAATTATTGATGGCTAAAATTAACCTCTTAACAGACTTACATCTTATTAGGTCTGGAGCAGTGTGTATCAGACAGCCTTGGCTTTCCTAAATCCTTTTTAGCCTGGGTGCTAGCTACAGTACTTCTGCTTTACAATGCATTCACACAATGCTAGATGTTACTTTAAATGATTGGTTAACTGCAGATAGTACACTGAGTTTATTAGGTACACATACCCTGTAGCTACACTCCTTAGCAATTATATCAGGTATACTTACCTACAATTATTCACTGTAGCCCATCTGTTACTATGCACAACTGCTGCATCTATCAGTTGAAGGGACTTGCAGCGACAATGACATGGTAGGTGGAAGCAGTACAAATGCATCAGATCTAGCAGTGTTCTAGGTATTTTAAACCCTGGTTAAGACACACCTGCCTCATTATTCCACCCTATATGTGTACAGTTAGAGATCCATGTACCTTTTATCCATGTCAAATAATGGACAAAGGCTGACAAATTGTGCACTAAAGCAGATGGACTATAGTCTGTAATAGAATACATACAATGTACATCTGTTTGGTATGTGTGCCTAATAAATGGTTGATATGAGTAGATATGAGGTATGTATAGCCAGTAAAGTTACATACTTAGTCTACACTTCTGTCCTGTAGATCGATTTTGATAATTTCAGAATTTCACTAGATCTGAGCAGTGAAACTACTGTAATCATTTTCGAGAAAAACAGAACCAAAGGTATCTGGACACCATAAATCATTCTGCAGTGCCCTTACTCACATGTACCTGATTACTAAGCACTCTGAAATTATATAACCAGGCAAGGTTGTGAAGGAGAAGTGACTAAGAATCTTAAACCCAGACAACATCAAAGCCAAGTGGCATTGTACTGTTTTGTCATGTGATGTGATTACCCTTAGTGGACAGCATCAAGGCAGATTGAAGAGACATGACCTGAAAGTAAAGGACACTGAAAGCTGCTGCATTATCAAGGAACTCTGCTCACTGAGAGGTTAGCAAGGTTAGCACCGGGAGGTTAGCAAGCAAGAGGACTCTAACGCTAATTTTGACTTTAATTAATATGTTGAACATGTTGAATTCTATTAAGAGTTTGCTTATAACAAGTGGCTTAGATTTACAAGTATTGCTGGGTAGACGTATTCACACTCTTACACTTTAGAGGATGTCTGAAATAAATTGTAATACAATTAAACATTTTGCAATGCAAAAGCATTTTCACAAACATATTCTGTAAAATGCCAGGAAGTTACCAATATAGAAAGGAATATGAAAACAGGAAATGGTTCAGTCACAATAATGACTAACTAACATTTGAGGGATTTGATATTGCACACAAGGAAAATGGCAGGATTTTGCAACCAAGGACATGCAGAACAAGGTATTAATGCACTACTTGAAATAAGGGGAAACTAGACACATGTGAATGTAATCAGGAAACAACCCAATAATAGGAAAAGGGCAACAGAACCAAAACAAAAGCGAGGCAAGTTATGACAGAACCTGTTCTGGCCCTGTGTCTCAGAGCAGAATGCCATGGAAACCAGTGGTGTACTGGAGGCATGAGGTAATGAGAACCCCTGATGTCTCATAAACAAACAGAGCATTAAAAAATCGGCAAGAGAGAGGCAGCATTCCCATAGATGGGACATAGACTGTAAATGCAATCTTTTTTTATGTGGAAAGATCATAAACACAAGTGAGTCGTCAGGTGGGAGATGCTGGTTGGCCAACTTACTGGCAGGTCAGGAAACTGATACAACAGTGACTCAGGAAACCTGAACACTAGCAGATTAACAGACTTGCACATTGACATGTCTGAAACTGTAGTGAAGAAAAGGGAACCAAGTCTGTTGCAGAGTAACTAGAATACGGGTACCTTGGAGGTCGACCCCAAGGTTGCCAGCAGGACGTCCTTGTCACAGACTGCCAGCGTGGTGTCCAAGTCTCAGTCTAGATCAAGTGTGGAGGAAAAGCAGCATGAAACATGCTCACAGTGCTGCAAGTTGTCCCCCTAGGAAACCAAAGCCGTATAGCCAAATTGCCCCATAAAAGAAAAAAAATGGCTTTAGTATCCTTCTGAGGACTGGTAAACTCCTCTGAGGACAGAATACCCCTGAACTGACTTTGATCCAGGGTGGCCTTGCCATACTTTTCACCCCATCCCAGGTTTCACCAATTAGCTTTGATAATATAAACCTGAACTTCTATCTTTCATTAGGCTGACAGCACGGTTAGCACTGCAGAACAAAAACCTTCAGGGGAAAACCTTCCCTGATGCAGGGAAGGGTGCTCAGGGGACACCAGAGGGAAAATTCTATTGAGTCCAAATGAGGCTTCGAAAGAAAGAGAGGACTGAATGTACCTTTTCTTGTCAGTGCATAAAATCTATAAATCTCGTAGACAGTAGCAAGGCTGTAGGACTAGTGGAACATGCCAGGACTGGTGGAAGATACCAGTTAACAGTCACATATTTTTACCTTGTGTCTTGTGTTTTCTAGAGTTCCTTGCTGTATCCATTTACAAGGTGAGATTTAAAGTTACAAGCTGTGCTTTTTTATTCCCACAAACATAAACAAGTGCAGAGTACCAGAAAAATCTATTGTAGAAATTCAAAGGGCAGTAACAAATAGGCAATGGTTTGGCAATAAATGAGGAGAAACTAGACATGGATATGCTTATGAAGTCAGTAAAAAAAATATCAAAGTCTTTTATAAGATCCATCTGTATTTCCATTTCTTCTGTCAGTGCCAACAGCATGGAGAAGCCAGTTATGGTTCAAATGCACGAGTGTCACACTGAAGCTCCAGCTCCCCCTCCAGGGCCAGCATGTGGAGGTCTCTGTAACAAACTCATGAAGAATTTGCTTCTAGCACTCACAGTTCTTGGTAAGACACCCTGATATAGATACAATCATATTTAACACATTGATAACAGCTACAATAGTCAAGACAGTGGTGGCTCACTGGTTTAAGCTCTGAGTTAGTGATCAGATGGTTATGAGTATGAATAAAGAGAACCATTGTTTGGCCCTTAAACTTCAATTGCTTGGACTATGCCTTTTTCACTTTGGATAAAAGCATATGATAGATGAATAAATGTGTGTAGTATTAATATGACAGTGTTTTAATTAAATAAATACATTCCTGGTTATTATGCATCATAAAACCACCAGAATAACACACTAACCTGATTTATGTGAGATCTCTAATAACATGCACTAGCAGAAATATTTATGAAGGCATCAGTGTATGTTGTTGTTTACAAAGAGTTTTAGTAGATATATTTCAGGAACATTTAGTTTATGGTTAAACTGTGAACAATATATAATGCCTATAATTGTACCTAATGAATTGGTAACCATCTCTATATTACATATGAGTAATAGAAAGGTGTAACCAACAACCTGTTATTATAGTGTATATGGAGAATGGATTTATAACATCTGACTGTACATGTTCAGGGAATGTCCCATCTATTGTGGAATACACTACAGAGTATAACCTTACATCGGAAATGACTAAATGAAATGAATAATCACTACTCAGATGTGTTTAAATGTCATATTTATTCATCTGGAAGTTTTCACAGTTGTGTGAACTCAGTAACTGAACATTGTTTGAAGAACTCAATATGATTACAATTGTGTGTAAAATTTCAAGAAAGCATAACTCTGCATGACTGTGTGATTATTTGAAGTTTTAATTACTCAAATAATATTAGTTTAAACCTAGACCAAACCTTCTTCTTTCACATTTCTCCTAAACACCTCATGCAAAATTATCCTTCTTGGTGTATTCTTTTACTTAACTTCAATTCAGTTAGTTAACAAATAGGGACCAATATTGGCCAGAGGTATTAAAATTAAAATTGGTAAAAGTCTAGTTATATAAAATTATGTCTGAGTTTCGCATATTCTTTCCATGTCTCCGGTTTCCTTTCACCTCCTAAAAACATGCCATTAGGCAGCTTGGCTAAGATAAATTGGCCAAAGGTGTGAATGTGTGTGTGTGTGTGTGTGCGTGTGCGTGTGCATGCGTGTGTGTGTGTGTGTGTGTGTGTGTGTGTGTGTGTGTGTGTGTGTGTGTGTGTGTGTGTGTGTGTGTGTGTGTGTGTGTGTGTGTGTGCATTGTGTCCTGCAATGGACTGGTGTCCCTGTGGTCCTTCAGTTACTTACTAACTTGCTGCATAACTGACCTAATTAGTTCTTTAAATGTAACTTAGTGGATTTAAGTAACTGTAGCAAAGAATAAATTAAGTCAACTCAGATGTTTATAGGTTAGCTGTACTTAAAGCAAAGTTAAACAGTTTTTAAACTTAAATGGCATATATTTACAGCATTTGTCAGACACTCTTATTCAGAGCAACTGACATTTATCCCATTTATACAACTGAGCAGTTGAGAGTTAAGGGCCTTGCTCAAGGGCCCAGCAGTGGCAGCTTGGCAGTGCTGGGATTTGAACATATGACCTTCTGATCAATGTCTTAACCACTGACCCTGCGAGGTGCACATCAAACATGCAATTGTTAGTCTTTTCCATGTAAATATTGCAGCAGTGATGAGATCAATATAAAATGCCCCCAACCATTGAACCAGCTAGATACATAGTAAACACTAAAGCAGTATCAAAAATCAATAAACAGAGTAATGTTCAATAAGTAGAAGGTAAATTATTTAAATGGATTTTTTTTTAATAACATTTAAGAAGCATAAATTGATTATATTTAAAGTACTACAGTTGCTGATGACATGTCATGCAAATTATGGAGATGCAGTTTTATATAGAATTTTGCATTTGCAAATAGAGGACATTTTTCTTAAATACCACATGTCTGTGTTTATATGCCTGTCTGATTCTATCTGATGCTCTGTTTTGTCCAGGTGTGATTGTAGGCTCAGTGACTGGTGTCCTTCTGCGTTATGCATCTCCACTTCACCCAGATGTTATCATGATCATTGCTTTCCCTGGTGATATTCTCATGAGAATGTTGAAGATGGTGATTTTGCCTCTGATCATTTCCAGTTTAATCACAGGTACTGTACACAATATCACCTCCCACATACATACTTCTGTTGATCTTGGACAGGGCTATCCAATTTCGTTGGCTAGTGGAAAACTGCATCCATGAAACACAATATTCAGTAATCACTTAGCTCGTCTAATTACAGCAAGTTGTGCTTGTCTGCACTCTGCCTTCAAAGAATGATTTTGTTCACTTACTGCATGTCAGGTAGCATTACAACAAACACACCATGAATTTCATTGTCACATAAGCACCAGTTCATCAGCACCAGTTCCTGGGGTTCATCATGACCTCACAAGATGGCCTCCTTGGGTGTCATTTCAGATCACAGACCACAGCCAGATCACATGACAATGTCACATGCTATTTCCCTACTGATTACACTAACCTGTTTTGTGTTTCCCTTTCATTAGTGTCCCTATTTAAGTTTTGAGAGTTCATTGATAAGCTTCTGTTGTCTTTTGTGTGTTTCATCCTGTGTTCCCCAAGTTCTTGTTTTGCTCATTTTATGAATCTTGTTTGGACTTTGTTAGTTTTGTTTGCCGGTTATACAATAAAAAGATTGCACTTGCATCCATCTTCACTGCTGACATATGTCCATATGTTAAAAGTTCTAAAAAGATCATTTATTTATTTGTTTGTGTGTTAAATTGGACCGACTAATGGTCATCATGTCTAATTGGTAATTAGGTAAAATGTGGGATGTTATCTCTTAAGTTGAAATAATGGGAAACTGAAATAACAAGATAACTCAAAACAACAACATACTGTCTTGAAATAACAAGTTAACGACAAAATGACATATTAAGTTTAAATAAATTTGTACCAATCATTTACTTTATTTATTGCAGGTCTGGCAGGTTTAGATGCCAAATCTAGCAGTCGTCTCGGCACCAGAGCCATGGTGTATTACATGTCCACAACCATCATTGCTGCAGTGCTGGGGGTGCTGCTGGTGCTGGCTATCCACCCGGGCCACCCCAAACTAAGATCACACTTCGGAGAGGGCAAGAAGAATGATGATGTGTCCACTTTAGATGCCTTTTTTGACCTCATCAGAAATCTCTTTCCAGAGAATCTGGTACAAGCTTGCTTTCAGCAGGTGGGTTTCAATTATCTTTTTATGTTTGAAAGGAACAACAAGGATTCAATCATCGCCAAACATTGGATGAATACATTTGAGCAGTTTACTACTTATGATTCTTGCGTATAAGCTGGATCCATGATGTAATTGGTAGCTTGGTTGTTAACAATGTCAAATGATGATGATGGCTTGGTAGTGGGTAACAATGCTACTTCACAGCTCCATGGTCCATCATCTATGCTGACTTTCACATGTTCTCCACATGTCTGTGTGGATTTCCTATGGGTTTTTCTTTCTGCCTTCCCACCTCCAAAAAATCATGCTGATAGGTGGATGGTTACACTTTTGCTCATAGGTGTGAATGTGTGTGCATTATGCCTTGTTGATGTCCCGTCTAAGGTGTAGGCTCTGGATGAAGATGAATCATGAATGAATAACAACAATACTACTACTGCTACTTCTACTACTACTACTACTACTACTACTACTACTACTACTACTACTACTAATAATAATAATAATAATAATAATAATTGTCATGCTTTCTTTGCAGATCCAAACCGTTACAAATAAGGTAGAGGTAGCAACACCTCATCATCCACCTCATCATCCACCTCATCATCGTTTTGGACGAAATACCACCAAGTGGGCAGCAAAATATGTTATGAAGAAATCTCTTCAATTCAAGAGTGGCATGAATGTCTTAGGTGCATATACAGCATGTTTACACTAGATTACATAATATAAGTAAACCTATTAAAGATTATAACAAAAAGGGTGATGCACATAGAAGTTCAAATGGCATTATGATCAGTGTTTGGACTGTACTTTTAAGAGGATTATGTGGTGTGAACAGCTTTGTTTATGGTGATTATGGTAAATTTGTATTTTAGGTCTGTCAATAATCATAGTTCTGTAGGTCTTCAGATCCTTATATAGGATTTACTGTATGAACTTCGTGCTTTCTTTGGCTAGGGCTCATTGGTTTCTTCGTGGCTTTTGGAATCTGCATGGGAAAGATGGGGGAGAAAGCCAAGCTGATGATGGACTTCTTCAACGTTCTCAATGAAATCGTCATGAGACTTGTTGGCATGATTATGTGGTCAGTACATCACGCTTGTTAAAGTCATAGTGTACATAAAAAGTCATGTTGTACATCATTATTATTAAACTCAGCCAAGAAAATGGTGCTACAACAATTTAAAGGCAACTTTTCAAATAACTTTCTTAGTTAGTTAAGTAAGTAGTACTGGATATGTGCTATACACTCTTATGTTACTTTTTCCCTCTCATAGGTATTCCCCTGTGGGCATTGCATGCCTGATCTGTGGCAAGATTATTTCCATTAATGACCTCGAGGTGATGGCCAAGCAGTTGGGCATGTACATGCTCACAGTAATTGTGGGCCTCATCATCCATGGTGGCATATTCCTCCCACTGATATATTTTGTCATTGTTCGTAAAAACCCTTTTACATTTTTTATGGGAGTATTTCAAGCTTGGGTGACTGCGTTAGGAACGGCCTCCAGGTAGGCCATTTTCCTGTACTTTCAATTTTATTAATTCACCATTAAAGAAAGCATCTAGATATGGCTTGGAGGCTGTAACTAATAATGTGCGTCTCTGTGTTAGTGCTGGTACGCTGCCTGTTACGTTTCGTTGCCTGGAGGAAAACTTGGGCATTGATAAAAGGGTTACTCGATTTGTGCTTCCTGTTGGTGCGACAATCAACATGGATGGCACGGCACTTTATGAGGCAGTAGCAGCGATTTTCATCGCACAGATGAATGGAATAAAACTTGGTCCTGGTCAGATTGTTACAGTCAGGTAGGTTAAGCATTCACGGCTTTGTGACAGATGGCAGAAGTTCAAAATGAGTTTCCCATGTGCTCTAAAGTGTGGTTGATAAATAAAGACTGTGTTTTGGATTCATATTTTGCATTGTACTGTATCAACTTTATACATGTACAGTAACATCTGCAAATAATCATAATTAGCATTACAAATTATCTCAAAGTTATAATAGCAGTCACACCATTAATAGAATTTTCACCACTACACCAAGTTAAGGTGAAAATAATGTTGTGATTTTGTTAAAGCCTGACAGCTACTCTTGCTAGTGTGGGAGCTGCCAGTATTCCCAGCGCTGGCCTCGTCACCATGCTCCTCATCCTCACTGCTGTGGGACTGCCCACTCAAGACATCAGCTTACTGATTGCTGTCGACTGGCTTCTGTGAGTAAATATGAACAAGTCTCTAATCATCTAATAAAAAAAATAGACATAATAATAGTCAAGTGGTTAATAAGGAGAACTAAAAGAGTGACTCTGTTCTGTAGGATGCAGTCATTATCAAGAGGATGCTTTGTCTTCAGTTTTACTTTTTGCAGTTGTAACTATCATTTAAACAAGAGCATAGATTTGGCTATTCAGAGGTGAACAAATTACTAGCCCAGGTGCCTGAGACAAACAGATTTCATGTCAGGGCAATATTTTTTTATTCGCAGTTGCTTGGTGGACAGGTAGGTTGCTGAAACCTGAAATAATGACATTGTGACTTTTTATGAAGGTCACAAACATGATGTGCTATATTAGAAACTTCATCAGGGGAGGATATGGACTATGGCTAGGCAGTCAGGAATTCATTACCTTTACCTGTATTAACGTACTTAACTAGCTAAATGGCTGGCCATATGTTTTGCATTAGCTACCATTTTATAGTCCAGTCACTGAGTCACCATGCAACCAAAATATGGGATTGGGCACTAGAGTTTCCACTAGTACTTATAAAATAAAATAAAATAAAATAAAATGACTATCTTAAAATACCAATTATTAGCAATAGAAATACATGCACTAAAGCTATTTCCATGCTTATAGAGCTTTATAATGACAGGTGTGTGTGTGTGTGTGTGTGTGTGTGTGTGTGTGTGTGTGTGTGTGTGTGTGTGTGTGTGTGTGCGTGCGCACATTTAAGAGCTAATAGAAAAACATAATCCAGCTATGAATGATAAATGGCCTGTCAATAAGTTAAGCTGTGGCACATGGCTCTGTGTCTCATTCCAATTCAATAGGGATCGTTTCCGAACATCGGTCAATGTTATTGGAGACTCTTATGGAGCGGGCATCGTGTACCACCTCACCAAAGATGAGCTCAACATGTTCGATGCCCAGCAGATGAGAACAGATGACTCTGAGATGACCAAATCACAATCCTTCTATGAGAATAACACAAACCATGGTGTATATGCATCGTACAATTCCTGTCCACAAGTGCTAATAGATGACTGCAAGGTACATAACACTCTCACAGATATAGAAACTTGCATGTAGTAGATACATTTTGGTTTTGTGTATAAATGGTCATTAGTGACACAAATGACAGAGACAGATTTCCTTTTAGTCTGGTAGTAGACTGTAAAACCAAGCTGGCTTTGGGTTATTTTAAACTCATGTGTACTGTGTAGCTGATAACAAAGACTGCTATTTCCTCACAATCAAAAATGTTTTGAAAATGTTTAATTTTTTTGGCTATTTCAACTATCCAGAGTGTTTTACATTTCATTGTGTTTGAAAGCTCTAGTATTTACCCCCATGTTTTTAACTCTTGTCTTTGATAGTTGAACAGATATCCCTGAATCTTTTTCTCTAAAACTGTAGTCCAAAGTTATTTGGTCCATTACAGTAGTTAATATGATAGTTTTCTTCACACATATATTGTACCACTTGCTTTGGACAGAGATTCCTTGAAAAAAAACACAATGTAATGCTAATCCCTTTAGGTCCACTTTTCATTTTATATTCATTGACTGTGCCTTGGTCCAACAGTTAGTTGTCCATGACAATTGCTTTCAGATCAACTTGACCCCAAATGGCTCTCCTGCTGTCTTTTCCATTATTGAGGAGGAACCTTGGACTCAAGAGTAAAACAGCACAAAGATCCAGTTTCATCTTATCCCAAGTCCTATAAGCTTGTTATTCTGGGTGAAAACAATTTAATGAATGCAAACTTTACATTTATGGTGATTACCACAAACATCAAACAACTATTTGCATGCATTATACAAGCACAAACAATTGTATGATCAACTCCTCATGGTCTTGGTGACTTGGGTTAAAGTTTGGTGGTTAGGGATCTATGCCTGTGATCTTAAGGTTGTAAATTGAAATCAGTGGTTGATGTAAGTAAGTTTCCAGTGCAGCTGTCCTGTCCCACCATGGCTGCACCCTTGAGTGAGGACCAAACCCTATACCTGCTCATTGCTGGGAACTTGAGTAAGACCCCATGACCCCTAATTGCTGAGCCGCTGAGCCACTGAGCAAAGTTAAAACCTTTAAGTTGCAGTACTCTGAATTTCATCATTTTGTATATTTATGGCAGTCTGTGAAGAGACAGTTCCAGGTCAGGTTTAGGGGCCAAATCAAAGGTTTTATCCAAATTCCACCTATGGTGTGTCTAGTGTAGGGGTTTCCATGTCATAGGGAGCCAAGAATTCCCAACCTAGACTCTGAAAGAGCAATCTGAGGACCCCATCAACTACCCTCCCAATACTTTTTTACTTAATCAGAAATTTACAGTATATAAAGCCACAAATGCTTGGGCTCACTGCTAGTCGCCAGATGACGGAAGTGCAATTTGCCCTCGCTGACTTGGCTTAGATGGATTAAGCCTTGGTGGTTGGCATTCAAGATCAGCCTCTTACTGTGACAGCTATCCCAACCCCCATCCTCTCCAAGCACCCCACCCCCCACCACCACACCAAAGCTTACCGCCTTCAACAAGGTGCTGGATTTTGCCTTCAAGGCTTATTTTAACCACCAACGCAAATGCCACACAAGTAATTAAAAAGCAAGAACAGACTTAAAGGCTGGTATCAAACACTGGCAAATGGTGATCTATATGGGGACAGCTTATTTGGCACCACCTTTGACATTCACAGATTTGTGAATTACAGTGTGCATGATTAAGAGATTGTCAAATGAGTTGGCATGCTGACATACAGTAATTCTAAAGTTTATGGACTATGTATTCAGCCCATGCATGTATGCACACATTTAATTTTATTTAATTTCATTAATAACCATGCCTTGAATACAGCAAATGTAAACTGTACAGAATGCAAAGATAAGTAATATTAACTCTCAAACCACTTTCTTTAGTCCCACAGAAAGTAAACTGTTATACTGAATGGATTTTGCCGCATTGCCGCAGTGGTCTTATGTAAAGCTCTCATCACACATCACACACACTGCCAATGATGTATTTAAAAAGAGGGAGGGGAAAAAAGAAAAAAAAAAATGTTCATGGAGAAAATGGAATCCACATTGATTCACCATGAAAATACACCCATTATTTGTACTATAATGATCTATAATGACTTTTAATTGTCCAATCATTTGCTAATCTTGCTATTCATCTTAAAGTGCCTCTTTGCACTTTGTGTATTTTTCATTCACTAGCTTTATTTAGGTTTTCTTATGTGATCTGTGAAAGTATTATTAATTCTATATCAAAATATGATAATAATAATATATAATAATATATAGTTTTGAAGCCTAGTAGTTTTTTGTTCATGGCTTACTACAACATAAGCAAATAGCATTCAAATCTTAACAGAAAAGATTTTTTAGCAGCCTGTTTGGATCAGATTTTCTGGTGTAGCTAACATGGCTTTATCCAACTACTTCTTTTATTTCAGAATGAAATTTTTATTTATAATATTAGTGACTATTAATGCAGAAAACCTAGAGGATACCTTTAGTAAAGGATACCTTTACATATACAGTATATACTGTACATTTAATACCATGGAAATGGCAAATTTCTATAAATTACAAAACTGGTAGAGTACAGTCAGAGTTTAAGTTCAGGAATACAGTAAGTAGAACTGTGTAAATGTGTATATTATTAAGGTGTACATGCTCAGGCAGGGCCTGACAAAACACCCATGTTTTATGTCAGTTGAGATTTTTATTCATATGCTAATGAATGTGTGTACAATGTTTTTAATGTGATGTTTTTGGTTTGGTTTGTGTTCTATGTTATTCCAGATTTACTCCAAGATAAACTTTCAAAACAAGATTCACTTTTTGAATGTGATTTTCCTCTATTTTCTATGGATGCAGATGTTAAATTGTAAATAATGGAAACATCATTATTTTATGTGTCTTTTATTTTGGGCTCAAATAAACTAAAATACACATTGTTCCATAAATTGTTTAGTTCTCTTCATCAAGACAATGTGCTATACACCTCACTAACCCCACAGGAATGAAATATGAATTGGGGACAAACGTTCTGGTCCCCATAATGAGAATTAGAAAGATTGTAATTAGGAGCCTTGTGCATGTAAACATGAGGGCCAGCAAAATGAGCTCACAAATTATTTTCTCATGTTACGGTGCTTATAAGAGTATGTTGTCCTCAGACGTCACACATCTTATTACTAATTAAGCACATTTTTAATTCCTAACACAAACAGGTATATCTTATGCATGTCAAATAAAAGTAGCATTTCATTGTTCTATGCTTGATTATCTGAAAGCATTATATTTTAGTACACAGTACTTACAGGTGGGTATTTACAAATAATAATAGTGAAATAGAGTAATAACTTTTCATAATATTTTAATAACATTTTAACTAGCAATTATCTAGTTATTCACTGCAATTAATTAACAAACACTTTTCTGTCAAAATTGAGACCAGTAAAATTAATATTAAAAAGGTGCAACTTCATGCTTGTGATTAAAAAGAAAGAAGAAAGTGAGAAACTAGGTTGTAAGCGGTAAGTGATAATGGAAAGGATTTACAGTGAGAAGTGCATTTCATTAAAGTGTGGTTTATCTGTAAGGTGATTAGCTTTTATCCATGAAGCACATTAACACTAACAAATCAGGCTGAACACTGTAGTATGAACTAGAAAAAAATCCAGCTTAATCTCTGTTTTTTTTAGCTCATGTTTGGTTAATGTGCAAGGCTCAGAGCCCACTTCCTTTAATTCCCACTAGTACTACATCAGATATTCCTTTTCTGGAACTTCCTCAAGGTTGATGATGGTATAGTCTGTTTCTTTCCTCTCTTCCTTTTGTGAGTTCATGAGTGCCACCATTTCCTTCTCTGACAGGGGGAGAGCTGCTGCTTTGTCATATTCCTCATGTTTCTTAGACTCTGTGGAGTTGATATTGAGGCATTGCCTACTAGGCCCATACCACCTAAACAAGAAAAAAAATATTGAAACAAGTTAATATTATTATTATTATTAGTAGTAGTAGTAGTATTTTAGTTTGCTTATTTTACAAACATAATTCAACTACTGAAATACTAGGCTCATTATTTAAATTTGTACAATAGCATTCTAGTTATTTATTGGAGCTAACAATAAAACTTGAGAACTTAACTGTAAACATATAGTGTTGATAATAGTGAGTTGTGATTTCCACCACAGTAACAGAATAAAACAGTCATGGACCCAAGCTATGCTTCATATCACTTGGGGGTCTTTGGACCCCACTTTGAGAACCAAGGGTCTATGGGCTTGTTAGTTTATAATTAGCTACACGATGTAATTTACTGCAAAAGACCACAGATGGACAGTGAGATTATTTATCTAAAATGTTGATACATACATACTATCATTGCAAAATAAGGGAATAGCCTTAAAATGAAAGCAACCCAGAAAACCAGGAGTATCTAGCATACATTATTTAGTTTAAAATGAGTACTGTACATGTCTTTGGTGGCGATCCCAACAAACACGCAGATAACAGCTCCCAGTGTCAGGCATAATGCTAAGATGAGAAGCCAACCTAGACACAACAAAAACATAATATAGACAAGATTAAACAGGGTTTGATAAAAGAAGGAAATTATCAACAGTGACATGCAATCTCATTACATAAACTCACCAGGTGTGCCCTCTTTGACAAGTGCAGATTTAGTGGGTTCTGGATCCTGCACAGGAGACACTGCACAGAGAAAATATAATCTGAGATTGAACTTAGTTAAACATTATGATTTTGCATTGCACCACCATTCATTGGAATAGCTTATATACTTAGATTTGAACTTAGATTTAACTTAGATCTGTTTCTAAAGTTGTACAAGTAATTTTCCAAGAACATACTATTTTGGGGCACATCGTAGTGATTAGATGATGGAATACCTTTCTGTGTTAGAGCTGGACTACTTTCATCCGTGGGTTTTTTCCCTTCTACTTCACTGTTTTTGTGTGCTGTAATTTCAGCTTCTACAATAATGGTTGACGTAGTTGTCAGCCAATCTGAGGTGTGAACTTCATTCCCCATCCTAGATTTACCATTCTTTTCTGATGAACCAAATAAATGTGTAGAGTTGTCGAGATCTCCAGAATTACGGACAGTGCTGGTGAACAGGAGATCCTCGCCCTTCTTCTCTCCTTCCTTCTTCTCTTCTGTCTCTGAAAACATGCCGGAACCATCGCTGCTAATGTCCACTTCAGCCTTAGTTTCTATGTTAGTGTGTATCATCGAAGTGTGCAACTCAATAACTCGTTCAGGGAAGATTCCCGAGCCTTCAGCATTCTCCTCGGGGGACAGTGTGGTGGTTTGGCTTGAGCCAACTGTGATCAAAACAGCAGCACTCTCATTCTTTGGAAGTTTGTTAGTATTTTCAGTGGTGAACTCTGTACTAGCCTTTGGGGGTTTGGCTATAGTTACTGTTGGCAGACTAACTTTCTGAAACACGGATAAATTTGCTTCTGGGTTTAGTGAGTCATGGGTAATAATGGCATTGTAATTATCCTGTGGTTTCTCAGTTTTGGTAGGCTCTTTAGTGCCAACTATAAAACCCTCAGCCATTGCCTCTTCAAGGAAGTCTGCATCTTGTTCAAGATTTGCAGTCAGGCCTATGTGAAAACAGACAAGTTAGTAGTTAGAGAACAGACAAGTTAATAGATTTAAATAATTTCTCATAATTAAGTCATAGCCTATTCCCACCCACTAGCTAGGTCTCTACCAATATTGATACATGCTATTTTCCATGACCGATGAATAAAACGACTTGATCTTTTCAAACTGCTGCTCATGCCATGGAGTAACCCACTTTCACAAATGTGTATTCTATATTCTGAGCTAATAGAAGCTTGTAATTGGCTAATGTCATTCTGACTGACAGAGGAGAAAGGAAAGATGTCCTTCTCATATAGATAGCAGAACCAGTTATGCTCTCTTGGGCAATCTCCTAGATAAATTGGGAATGTTTAAGACAATGGCGTGGTTTTAATTGTTAAAATTAAGACACAGGCAGCAGAGATCAAGCAGATGATATATATTGTTATATCATTTGTTTGATCTGGAGAATTCCTAGAGCAACAAGGAGATCCTGTTCAAACATGCATTTCTCAGTAAACCGAGTTTCAGGGTGTGTTAACAAAATTGAGTAGTTGGTTCAGACTTGTATAATCAATAAATCCAAATGTGTGGGTGGATTTTTGAAAATGTAATGCATGGTGTTTGCTTTGCCACATTGCCTATTGCACTAAATAGACTACAACTGGACACAATCTGCCTTAAACCCAGCTGCTTTCATTCATAGCTTGGCAATGGAAACTTACTAGACAAATATAGGGTAGGCAATACCTAGGCCTCTCATATCAGTATCATATCTAAAGTTAAAAACGTGGGTTGTACATCCATATCACTTAGACAACTCTTTGAATACATTGTATTTGAATAGGGGGCACAGTTCACTATTGTTTATTTAAAGTTATAAAGACAAATTTGATTTTCCTTTTACATTCCTTATGTTTTGTTTTGTAATTTGATGGATGTTCTGCTCATTTTGTTACTAGACATTCTTTAATTTATTTGGCTCGACATTGCAACCTCATCATTCTCCATTGCAACATCATTGTGAGGTTTATATGACTCCATCATTTCACCATTCGACTGCTGTCACATTAAGGTTAAAAATGGCTGAGAAGGATGAACTTATAGAGGAAACTCATTGGAAGTAGGGGATTGCTGACCTTGAGTCAAAAATAATATACCTGCAGATACAGGTAAAGAGCTTCAGTTAATGATCGAATAACATAACAGGGGGAAAAATTCGATTTTTGTGACTTTGACTGTAGTATGGTAGTTGGTACCAGAAGGGCTGATTTGGGTGAGAATGGTGCAAAAAGCAGTAAGAATCAGAATACATAACACGCCAAATCCTGAGGCAGATGGGCTACAACATCAGAACTGAGGCTACAGTAGGCACAGGCTCACCAAAACATGACAGTTGAAGTTTGGAAAAACACCCGCCATTTGTCCAGTCTTCACCACTCCAGTTTCAGCTGACACTGACTGAAGTCTTCTTTCATAAATTAACATCTCATTACAGAAAGCCTCACCAGAGCAACCTCTACACATTTTCATTGTCACATAACAATAGTTGTCTGTTTAATATATTTTTTAGGATGAGTGCATTGATAAAAACTTGTGATTTGACTTGAAGCCAGAACTACTGTTTGAGCTGTACTGTTATAAAAAAAATTTAATCAACAAATTTATGACCAATCAAATGATATAAACGATTTTTAATTCTGTATATTTGCATAAAATGTATTGATCTCAGCATCATCACTGCCACCGCCACCATAGCCACTGCTTGTTCTCAGATGTAAATCTGACCCTGTGTAACTTGAGTAGTCTTTTCATTAGAATGAGGGTTCTGGCTGCTCTACCCACCTCTGGCAGTCACAAGTCTCAATTCATTTGTGCTGAGATAAAACATGAAATGTGAGCTGAATCCATGTAACTGTTGTTCCCATGAAAACCTACAGTTGTAAGCAATTCCTTTTTCACATGTGCCAATTGCACATTCATGTAGGGGGAGTGCATGCAGTCTAGGCCAACATTATACAGTATGTATAATACTCTGTATTATGGATGTATTATACACTGTATGTATAATACTCACTGATAGTTAGCACATTTCTTAGTGAAATGTGTCTGTAGCAACAAAAAAACAAAAAAAAAAAACATCCTCCGTTGAAAGGACTCAGCACTGCACAATAATAGAATTTGTGTATCTCATTTTTCTCTTCAACTTTGGTGTTTACTGTTAATTTTTCAGTAGTGCTTTGGTAATTGGTATCTACTGATAAAGATATCAGTAAAGAAATGTCTGGTCCCTAACAATGGCACAACATCCTCAAAAAAGCAAGATAAGCCATGTTACATTCACATTCCATCACTGTTAGCTTTTTGTGGGCTGACCTTTAACCTGTCTCATGACTTACTAATTCATGAAAATATATGGTGGAATGTTTTGCAGCACTTTTATCACAGTGTCAGAACCATTAACAGCTCTATGCTTGGATTGGAGTGTATATTCTTTTGGATATAATCATCTGCCAAATAATTACATGCAAAATTAAATTTTTTATAAATTCAACATTCAAGAACATCACTCACCTTGAGATGTCTGAAGTAACACCAGTCCAGATGTGACCAAGACAAGCAGAATAATATGCATAATTAATGCTGCTGATTGTGTATGATACAGTCTATAATCAGTTCCAGAGCCAAACTTTTCAGCATATGAGAAGTGGAAATGTGCCTCACCTCTTTTATAAACTTGAGTCATCATTTTGACGACACACTCTGAGGCAAGATGGGTGGTGCGAGCGCAAACACACCCTGTTTAGTGTGTCACTTTCTTCCTTTCTCACCTGGTTGATCACTATCATAAGCACAGCTAAGAGACTGTGCTGCACACTTACAGCAGCTTATGTGGATCTTCATGGACGTCACAACTCATCTTGCTCTGCTTAAATCAAATTTTCTATACACATGCTTAATTACAGTGCTAAAGTATATTTAGTGAAAGCTTGGGTGAGATTTACTCAGGAACTAACGCAGCTCTTTAGGACAGTCGTTTCTTGTATTTTGTTTCTTGTGCGTGGTGACATTATAAATATACATGTTGGCACATGCCTTGCCATGTGATTGATTGAAGAGGAAATGCAAATTAAATAAAAGTCAAGTTAACACACATCAGATGCAGGTGTAGATTTTATTGGTCTGGAAGGCAGCCTTCAGGCATGTTGAATCAGTGTAATGATGAAAGTGTTTGGATGACTCAGGTAAACGAAACCTTTCTTCCCCATTTGTGCCAATATGCCTTTACTTCCTGTGCCTTGTATGGCATTGACTCTAGCATGGGAACGGCTTTTATACTTCTCTGAGCATTTAAAAACATGTGTTGCAAGACTTTAATCTGAATTCTTTAGAATTGCAAAATGTACACTGGTATAAAGTGAGCTCACCCAACAAATCTCAACATCTAGTTCTCCAGAAACAATGAGACTAGTTAAGAAGATGAAGTTTTATCAATGAAATGTAATGAATCCATGATATTCTTACTCACGCAATAATACATTTACATAATAGGGCACCTGATTCTTTTCTTTAGACATACAGGTTCAATATTTGCCCTGTTTGCTGACTACAGAATGTTTATAAAGATTATATTTCTGTGGTTAGTGTTTTGTTGCTGCTTGCCTGGGGCCCACTTTAACTACATTATCCTCGTCATGATAATTTTCTAAATGTCTGTTAATATACAGTATAATCATGCCAAATTGCACAATAAAGTTTCACTGTTCAAAACGTCTGGTGTAAAGTAAGGTAAAATATGACAGAGCACAGATCCTTGTGGTACAGCACCAGCTAAAAGATGGCACATGCAAGTTCAATAGTCAGTGGAACACCTCGGGTAAGTGTGATCAGTCTGCTGCTATTTCCTTAATGATTAATGGTATATTTATCAGTTACCAGAAGAAATAGCAAGGTCAATATTTACTGATGATAGGACATTGTCGAAATTAAGAAATTTGCCATGCAGAATAAGGAAAGCCATTAATTCAATATGGGGGATAAGCATTACAATGGGGGTTTAGTAATCTTTACAAGAAATAAGGTAGTGGAGGGGCTGAGGTGGACAACTAAAAAGAGAAGAGACATTTAGTTTCTTTAGGGTTCATTTTAATAAAAAAAAACTGACATGGGCAGCACGTATTGGAAAAATAACCAAAAATTGCTAAATATAATGAGATGTCTGGTATTAAATGGGAAGCCAAAAAGACCACTAATATTGCATTGATTAGATGAATTATAGATTTGGGTCAACACAATATGGATCAGAGGCTAAGATTGCTTAAAAACTTTACCCACAGTCACTCTACACAAATAGAGATGGGGTAAAAGCCACTAAACATAAGACACCATTATGATGAGCATGCATCTAAGTACTGCAGGATTGCTGGGAAAGAGAGAAAACAAGGCAAGGATGGATAGAAGATAAGTTAGCAAAAGGAACGATGAAAAAAGTTAATTGACTTTACTTTAATCAAATGTGTACATCAGTTTCACACAAATGAAAATGTTGTTAAATTAACTTATTGATTCCTTGATAATTAATTGATCTATATTAACACAGCTTTAATAGGGTTTGCTTCATTTGGTTTTGTACAGCCAACAATATTTGATCACTATTTAAAACCCTGAGATAAAATCAACATGAAACTCCACACAGACCCGAGCTAAGGATCAAATCCAGGACCATGGATCTGTGAGGTGGCAATGCTATCCCATGCCACACATGAGTTGATCGAGTTAATTTAATCTCTTCCTGTCAGCACCAACACCCTAGTGTCATCTTGTCGTCTTCTAGCACAATTTGATAATGCCACTATGATCATGTTAATAGTAGTCATTGGATCACACTCACTCTACATAAAATTCACTAGGAGATTTGATTTTTGTTGACATTAAATTTAGTGTAAGCAATGAAATCGTGTTTTGATAAGTAACTAAATATTTTTTATGTAAACCATACATATTCTTTTTTTTTTTTTTTTTTTAGTGAATGGGACTGGCACAAATACAACTTAGCCCAAGAGTAGCTATATTTTCAAGTCCAACCTGGACTTGAACACACAATTAGAATCAACAATTCAATTTAAGTTTATGGGGGTTTGAGCATATTTGGGAACAGAGGGAAATGAGAATGCTGATAAAGCAGCTAAGCAAGTGGTTAGCCTTGATAGAGTTGATATTGAAATACCAATAAGTATAAAGCAGAAAATTTAAATTTCACATGGAAAGTAATGGTGAGAAAATGGCAGCAGTTGGGAAAGCAAGAGAAATAGATGAAAGACAACATTTTAACATTCAGAAGAAGGTTGGCCCAGGAAATGTAAGAGGGGGGAACAGAAGAGAAGTTACATTCACTAATATAATTCACTATAAATCAATGTGGTTTGAGAGAAATGTGTATTGAGGAATTCAATCTAAAAATTCTACCACAGGATGAATCACAAAGGCTTAACACATCACTTACATTATTAAAGGATACAGAGTTAGTGAAAAGAATATATACTAAAGTAAAAATACAACCTTGAAGACTTAAAGACCCCACAATGCTAACTACCTGCTGACTGTGGTGACAGTGTGATTTTAGCACTTTACTTACTAAAGTGACTGATGCAGCAGTGCTTTATTCCTTTCTGTCTGTCTAACTCTCTCACCTCCTTCAACTTTCTTGGTAATACATCAGTCTTGTTGATTACTAACTACCTGACCTGAGACTTTGCCATGACTCACGACATCTGCATCATATTACGCAATATCGCATAAGCTAGAGTTCTGATATTCAGAAAAACAGCATGATTACAAGTATGATATTGTTTTTATACAACAGTTCTATAAACAAGAAATTAATATTGAGTAACTGACATTTCAGGCAAAATATGTCCAAATATTGGTTGGATAGAAGCCATGTGAGACACAGACAAGCCGACAGCCCATAGTAGCTTTAGTAACAGTTTCACCGTAGCAAACGGTTGCTACAGTTGGAATAGCAAACACAGTGGAGTGATACAAACAGTGAAATGTACCAGTGCTATTATACTAAATATCAGCACTCTTGGAACGCTACTTGTCCAAGTGGACTGGAACTAACTAAAGAACTAAAACTGCATTTCATTCTGGAATGTCCAATGTTTTCGATCCTCAGTACTTCTGCATAGGATTTTGTCATTAATATGACATTGAATGTTGTTGGAAAATAGTGGGTGACAAAAGTAGCTTTATTTCTTCTTCTTCATCATCTTTTTTTTTTAGGAGCTAACAACGAAACCTCTCTGTTAACCCTTATGGTTGTCATCATTATATTTTCCCCCTCCTATTCAATGCCATTGTAACTGCACTAACAATGTCTCCATGTGATGTCAGTGCTGCACAACCGCTAACCTCTCACAAGAATAACGTAAATACAGCACCAACGGACAAATTAGCACCAACACCACTAAGTACATCACAATATTTCAACATATTTAATGTATTCGAGTTTGGACCTTTCCTTTAAGCGAAAGGGAAAAGTACAAGTCGTGACGTATGTATCTACACTCCAGTGCAGTAGGTGGCAGTAAAACGCATAACTTAGGACGTCAAGAAGAAGACGAAGAAGAGGAAAAGACTACGTGAAGAAGAGCTTCACGAAGCTCTCACCAAGCATGTGACTTTCCCCCATGTATGAACTACTTTGGTTTTAAGCTACTGCTTTGTAATATAAATTATGTCATCTGTCACAGCTGACGGAGATTGTAACGACATAACTGTACCATTGGTAAGCGAATAAACACGTTCAGATCTCTACTGCTAACATCTGTAACGGTAAAATAGCAAAAACAAATGTATATATATATATTTTTTTTAGTTTGATCAGTCACGAAACAAAAAAAAGAGATTAAATGTATAAAATTATTCGCGTGAAAGTCTGAATTTTGTAACATTATTGTATTTTTATTATATATATATATATATATATATATATATATATATATATATATATATATATATATATATATATATTTTAAACTAAATATAAAACGACATATAAATAAATATGGCTAAATCCTAAACAGGATCCGGTATAGTGCATATATACAGTGGATATAAAAAGTCTACACACTCCTGGCAGGTTTCTCTAATGTAAAAAGTTAAATAAAGGTAAATCATGTCGGAACCTTTTCTATCTTTACTGTGAAATTACAACCTAGAAATCGAAGTGAAAAACAATAAGAATCATTTTAGGGGGGAAATGTACAATAACCTGGTTGCATAAATGTGCACACCCCTAAAATAATACTTAGTTGAAGCACCTTTAGATTTGATCACGGTATTCATTCTTTTTGAATAAGAATCTGTTTGGCACGTCTGATTAAATTAGGCTGGGCCTCTCCTGTGTACAGACCTCTTCAAGTCACCCCACAGATTGTTGATTGGATTTAGATATAGACTTGAACTTGTTTTGGTGAAGTCATTCCTTTGTTGATTTGGAGGTTTGCTTTGGGTCGTTGCCATGCTGAAAAGTGAAATTCCTCTTCATCTTAAATGTTTTAGCCTTATGGTTTTGTGCCAGAATTGACTGGTATTTGGAAATATTCATTATAAAAAATTAAAGCCCCAGTTCCAGCTGAAGAAAAGCAGCCCCAATGTATGATGCTGCCACCACCATGCTTCACTGTGGGGATGGTGTTCTTTTGGTGATGTGCTGTGTTTTTTTGTTTGTTTTGCACCACTTATATATTTTGGTATTATGGCCAAAAAAGTTAAACTCTGGTCTCATCAGACCATAAAACATTATTCCACATTGTTTTGGGATATTATGTATGTTTTATTTATTTATTTACAAACTTTCATCAGGGTTAGATGTTTTGTTTGTTTTTTGTTAAAAAAAAAGGCTTCCGTCTTGCCACCCTACCCCATAGCCTAGAGATATGAAGAATTTGGGAGATTATTGTCACATGTAGGGAGCAACAAGTACTTACAAGAAATCGCAGCAATTCTTTTAGTGTTGCTGTAGGCCTCTTGGCAGCCTCCCTGACCAGTTTTCTCCTGATCTTCTCTTTAAATTTAGAGGGAAGTCCTGTTCTTAGTAGTGTCACTGTCATGCCATATTTTCTCCACTTGTTGATTATTGTCTTTACAGCATTCCATGGGATATCGAATGCCTTGGAAACGTTTTTGTAACCTTCTCCTGATTGACATTTTTCAACAATGAGATCCCGTACCTGCTTTGTAAGCTCTTTTCCAGTTGGATTTTACCAGGAAGATATCAGGAAAGTCCTATAGGAACAGCTGTACATTATTTGGGGTTAATCAGACACTTTAATTGATGGCAGGCTTATACTAATTAGTATTTAGCATGAGTTTGAATGTGATTGGTTGTTTTGAATGCTGCCACATTCCCAATTATAAAAAGGTGTTCACACATGCAAGCTGGCTGTTAGAAGTTTTTTGTTGTTTTTCTTTTTTCCCCCTAAAACATTTTGGTTTGTCACTTGATTTTATATGTTGCAATTTCACAATAAAGGTGAAAAAGGTTCAGACATGATTTAACTCATGTCCACTGTACTGTGTGTATGTATGAATAGGAAATAGGGAGCTATTTTGCTACGACTACTAAAATGTCATTTGTTATTATTTACAGGATAAGGAGCATCCACGCGTCCTCATCCCTGAGCTGTGCAGACTTTTCTATCAGCTCGGATGGGTGACAGGAACAGGAGGTGGAATAAGCCTTCGACATGGGTTGGTCATATCATTCTTACTGAAATAATAGTTTGGAATATAGTTATACATTTTTTACACACTTTTGAAGTAAATGTATCTGTGGAAATATGTCTTTGTAACAGGGACCACATTTATATCGCCCCGTCTGGAGTTCAGAAGGAAAGAATACAGGTAAGTGATTTCTTTTTTGTCAGTTTTTTTAATATTCCTGCTTTATCATCTCATTATGTTCCTCTAAAAACCTGGAACATAATCGTAATACTGTTACTGGTGCTCAAGCTTTCTGTCATTCAGTCTTTCATGTGGTATTTTACTGATACGCTTCGTTTAATATAATAGCCCACATGATTATTTCCCTGAAAATAATATAAAATATCAGGTGCAGTGTTAATGTTCCTGACATTTTTACTCTGGCCTGGGTTCGGCTTTATTATTGCACAAAACTGTGTGAAAGGAGATGTTATAGAACAATAATCAGAGCATGAGAGCATGATTATTTATGAAGTTGATTATTTTTCAATAACAGCACAAGCTTTTTTTTCCTCTTTTACAACACAGTTTGCCAAAGCTAACCATTTTTTATTTTATTTCTTAAAGTATGATTTGTAATACATTTTTAAAAATAAATGTACAGTTATTTTTAAAATTGTGGAACATCTCAAACAAGTTAGGTTCTGTTATCACTTATGTTAATAAGTTTTATGTTATTATGTTAAGATTTTTTCTCACACTCGAAGTTAATTAGACAAGCGCACACACACACACACACACACAGACACAGCTTGTCGTGTTACCTAGAAACCACAAAGTGCAAACTCCTTCATCCTGACAACTTTCCAGTGGTGGAAATGTTACAGCTTAAAGTTACAGCTTTACCTTTAACTGTCACAAAGCACTGACATCGGAGACTTCTTCAATAAATGTTAAATAAACATCCTCTTACACAAAGCTTCACCATATCAATGATTACGCGTTTTTTAAAATCCGTTTATGCAACACGTCTGACATACAAGTCCCTGTGTTAGCTGTTGCTATAGAAACGTAATGTATTAGAACAAACACATTAACATATATCTTGCAGCTGACACCTCTGCCAGAGGTGTGCTGTTATAGAATATTAATCAACATCTGCTGACCAATTTGAATTGGAAATTTAACAGAACCGTGGTATAACTACATTATGATATATTAATATTATAATATGCAGTATTATATAACAACATTGCTGTTTGTCTGCAGCCAGAGGACATGTTTGTGTGTGACATTGAAGAACAGGACATCAGCATTCCTCCTCCATGCAAGAAACTAAAGAAGAGCCAGTGCACGCCGCTGTTCATGAATGCATATACCATGAGGGGTGAGAGTATACACAGACACACACGGTCCTTAGATTGCTCACATTTGGCATGTTTAAAGCTCTGTGATCTTCACTATGTGCAGGAGCTCAAGCAGTCATTCATACACACTCGAAGGCTGCTGTCATGGCCACTTTGCTGTTTCCTGGCAAGGAGTTTCGCATCACACACCAAGAGATGATCAAGGGGATTCGCAGAGGAAACTCGGGCTCAAATTTCAGGTTGGAATACACTCTGTGGTATAATATGTTTTGTAATAATGTAAATTTTGTGAATGTTCCATTGATCTAGTTAGTGTGTAAAAGAATAAAAGATCACAAAGACGAAACTCACAGGAATGTGAGAACAGTGAAAGATAGGCACAAGATACATTAAAGCAAGATGTTATATTAAGGACACTGACAATTTGCAAAGTTTCACACAGTTCCTAAACAGCTTATTATAAGACATGACACAAAAGGCATTTCATCCGTAGATTTTATGAAAAACTGTTGTCTGTAAAATATATATATATATATATATATATATATATATATATATATATATATATATATATATATTTTAAACTGACATCACAGAGCTTAAGACAGTAAAACAGCCATCCTGTACAGCTGCTGTCTAGAGTTGCTGCCTGAGGCAAAATTATATGTTAGAGGGGATACAGATGTTAATGTAGCACCAGTTTGATTTGTATATTATTTTTTTAAAAAGATGTATGGGGTGATGGGGTTAAGTCAAATGAAAATATAAATATTTTATTTTGCATTGTTTATTTCAAATAGGTGTTATAAAAGTGTATCAAGTTTAAGGTTGCAGTATAAGGTGCGAGTAGTACATTTTTATTTTTACAACTACAAATTTAATGTGCTGTTTCTCTAATTTATGTCACACTTTTAATGTATTCATTTGACTCACCCTTGTGCAAAAAAGTTTCACCCTTTTGGCTTAACCAATCAACCACCACATCTCTAACAATCACTAAAATAAATTTGCCACTGAGAAAACAATGAAAAACCTGTTTGCGTAGTAATGGTAAGTACTAAATGACAGCCTTCACATATCAACAGTGGCTAGATGTACATTGATCCTTATAATCTTTTAATGAGCCGACTGGAAAAAAAAAATCATACTGATCAGCCATAACATTAAAACCACCTGCCTACCTGTAAGTTGTGAGGTGGGGGTCTCCATGGATCGGACTTGTTTGTCCAGCACATCCCACAGATGCTCGATGAGATTGAGATCTGGGGAAATTGGAGGCCAGGTCAACACCTTGAACTCTTTGTCATGTTCCTCAAACCATCCCTGAACAATTATTGCAGTGTGGCAGGGTGCATTATCCTGCTGAAAGAGGCCACTGCCATTAGGGAATACTGTTGCCATGACGGAGTGTACTTGATCTGCAACAATATTTAGGTAGGTGGTATGTGTCAGAGTAACATCCACATGAATGCCAGGACCCAAGGTTTCCCAGCAGAACATTGCTCAGAGCATCACACTGCCTCCTCCGGCTTGCCTTCTTCCCATAGTGTATCCTGGTGCCATCTCTTCCCCAGGTAAGCGACGCACACGCATACGTACCCGGCCGTCCACATGATGTAAAAGAAAATGTGATTCAACAGACTAGGCCACCTCCTTTCATTGCTCTATAGTCCAGTTCGGATGCTCATGTGCCATTGTGGGCGCTACACAACCCCATACACAGCAAGCTGTGATGCACTGTGCGTTCAGACACCTTTCTATCATATCCAGCATGAACTTTTTCAGCAATTTCTGCTAATGTAGCTCTTCTGTGGGATTGAACCAGACGGGCTAGCCTTCGCTCCCATTCACATCATTGAGCCTTGGGCCTCGTGACCCTGTCACCGGTTGTCCTTCCTTGGACCACTTTTGGTAGGTACTAACCACTGCATACTGGGATCACCCCACAAGACCTGCCCTTGGCAGGTGCCACTGTAAAGAGATAATCAATGTTATTTACTTCACCTGTCAGTGGTTTTAATGTTATGGCTGATCGGTGTGTCTTTATATAGCCATTTTTTGCAGAGGCTCTGCAGTTTCACTAGCTCAAAAGTAATTGGACAAACTAGCACAATCATAAATATTAGGATTATTTTTAATACTGAAATCCTTGTAAATCATTTGCAGTCAATGACTGCCTGAAATCTGGAACCCATGGATATCATCAAATGCTGAGTTTCCTCCCTTGAGATGCTTTGCCAGGCTTTTACTGCAGCTGCCTTCAGTTGCTGCTTTTTTTTGGGTCTTTTTGCCTTCAGTTTTGTCTTCAGTAAGTGAAAAGCATGCTCAATTTATTTGAGGTCATCGGACAGTTAAGAACATTTCATTTATTTGCCTTAAGATGCCCTTGGGTTGTTTTAGCGGTATGTTTTATATCATTATCCATGTGTACTGTGAGCACCATCCTATCAGTTTTGCAACTTTTGACTGAATCTGAGCAAAAGGTATCATTCTATATGGTTCAGAATTCATCATGCTGTTTCTATCATAAGTCACATCATCAATAAACACCAGTGTCCCAGTTCCATTGGCAGCCATACATGCCCATGCCATAACACTTCCTCCAGATGTTTGACAGATGAGGTGGTATGCTTTGTGGTATGCTTTTTTTAACATGAGCCCTCACTTTCCTTCTCCATACTGTTCTCTTCCCATCATTCTGGTACAAGTCAATCTTGCATCAGAACTGGTCAGGCTTTTTTTTTTTTAAGCAAAGTCTAATCTGGCCTTTCTGTTCTTGAGTGTTACCAGTGGTTTGCATCTTGAGGTAAACCAACTGTATTTACATTCATGAAAGCGTCTCTTGATTGTAGACTTTGACAATGATACGTCTACCTCCTCCAGAGTGTTCTTGACTTGGCTAGATGTTGTGAAGGGGTTTTTCTTTAACAAGGAAAGAATTCTGCAGTCATCCACTTTAGTTGTCTTCTGTGGTCTTCCAGGCCTTTTGGTGTTGCTGAGTGCGTCAGTGCATTCCTTCTTTTTAAGAATGTCCCAATTTGTTGATTTGGCCACTCCTAAAGTTTCTGCTATCTCTCTGGTTGGTGTGTTTTGTTTTGCCAGCCTAATGATGGCCTCCTTCATTTGCATCGACATTTGAATATAGGGAGTTCCAATGACGGCTACCAAATGCAAATTCAATGTTTGGAATCAACTCAAGACCTTTTCTCTCCTTAATTTGTCATGAAATAACGAGGAAACAGGGCACACCTGGCCATGAAACTGCTTATCAGTCAATTGTCCAATTACTTTTGAGCCTGGAGTGAATGGAGGACAGGAGTGAATAGTGAACTGCAGTGACATGAAATGGAGGGTCTTGGTAAAAAATGGCTGTAATTCCTAAACAGTTAATGCAGTATTTTTTTTTTTAAACCCTTGAATTAAAGCTGAAAGTCTACACTTCAAACAGAGGCAAAATCTGTGTCACTGTCCAAATACTTAAGGACCCAACTGTATATATACACACCTCAATCGGAATCAGAATACAGTAAACTGATTGAGACCAATCCGAATAAAATTTGTACCCGAATGAACTAGGGTAATCATTTTAATAATTCATTATATAGAATAATAGCCATGTAAACTTTTGTGTCTGATTACTTTCATTATCGGAATCTTCATGTACGTTTGAGTTAAGATGTGCACCTTTAAAGCGCTGTTTTCAGTAAGAAAGTGCAGTTCATGTCACAGTTTTGAACCTATTTATACTAACTGTGAGGTTGGACTGTTTCACCAATGGATGATTTGTGCATTTTCAACAACCAGAGACCTTGTTCCTGAATCTCAGGCAAGTATGAAATCCTGAACTATAATGTGGTCACAATCTCTTCTTCTTGCCATCTGTTTACTAATGACACATTATATAATAATCAAAGATTAAAGCATGTTATTCTACAAAGTTTCAAACCATTCCTAAATGGCTTATTATAAGACATGAGACACAAAGGCCAGTAAATCAACATTCTTACCCATGACAGTCTGCCTTCAGACGAGTGCGTGTCCGTTGGGTAAGCGGTGACTCTCACAGGCAGGAGTAGCCCTTTTCAAACAAAAGTTCAGTTGGTAGCATGTCTTGAAGTTCTGGGCTTAAATGTGCAAATTTACCGTCCATGGATTGATCTTTTGCACCACATTGTTGTTTGATCTTGTTCAATAAGACTGTTAAATGTCGCATGGGTAAAGAACAAAAGAATTGCTGAGGCTGCGTTCTGTTTTTATCTTTCAAAGCTGTGGAAACCAGTCAGCCACTCGATTTGCAATTTTAATGCAGCTCAAATAGTTTTTTGATATCTTATTTTGTTAGATCTGTATGTCTGTAAGGGCATTGTGTAGCGTTGCTGCCTCACAGATCCAGGGTCCCTGCTTCAAACCTGAGCTCGGGTTGCTGTCCGTGTGGAGTTTCTCATGTTCACCCCATATCTGTGTGATTATTATTTTGGTTCTCCAGTTTCCTACCATTTACCAAAAAACATGCCAGCGGGTGGATTGCCTACTCAATTGCCCCAAGGTGTGAATGTGCAGTCTTGTGAAAATATAAGTACACCCCGTGGAAATTGTTAGCTTTTTTGACATATTTGCAAACATTACATGCAAACATTTGATCCTCTTTGAAACAGTGCCTATTAATAAAGTTGATATACTTTAACAAAACCCAAGGAAAATTAGCTTTTTCAATCATTTATTCAACAGACATATCAATAGATTTGATATTCGTCTGTGGAAAAAGTAAGGGATTCAATGGGATTCAAATATGGGCTTCGACTAGGCCATTCTATATCCCTCCATTTCTTCTTTTTGAGCCATTCCTTGGTGGTTTTGCTAGTGTGCTTAGGATCATTATCATGTTGAAAGGTCCACTTTCGGTTCAACTTCAACTTTCAGACAGATGGCCACACATTATCTTCAAGCTCTCTTTGATATGATGCAGAATCCATAGTTGAATCAATGAATGCAAGCTGTTCAGTCCCTGAAACAGCTAAGCAACCCCAAACCATAACATTTCCACCACCGTGCTTCACAGTTGGTATGAGGTGCTTCTCCTGAAAAGCTGTCTTTGGTCTGTGCCAAACATATCTACTGTTACTGTGGCCAAGTAACTCTATCTTTGATTCGTCTGTCCAGAGCACATTATTCCAAAAGGCCTGGTCTTTGCTTATATGCTCACTGGAAAACTCTAGTCTCGCAAAGGCTTTTTCCTGGCAAATCTCTTTCTGATTGTAGATGCATTCACTTTGACACCAACAGTTGCAAGACTTACTAGCAGATCCTGTGATGAAATTTTAGGGTTCTTGGACACTTCTTTTTGGCAGTCGTTTCAAATCTGCGCCATTTGTAGATTATTTTCTTTACAGTGGAATGATGCATTTAAAATATTTTGGAGATCTTTTTAAATCCCTTGCCAGACTCAGCCATCCAAAACCTTTTCTTCTGAAGGCCTTACAGAACTCTTTAGATCTTGGCATGATGACACCCACCCCCACCAGCCAGTGTGCCTGGCATAGGCTCCGGAATCACCATGACCCTGAACAGGATAAACCAGAATAAAAATGACACCTTACACATGGGGAATTCAGATGCAAAAGAATAGGAATAGCATTGATTGAAGAGATGAGTTTTTATTACAGATTTTTAATCTGAGGTGAGTCAGCCAATGACTCGGTGGACATTCATTCCAAACCCTTGTTTGTGTTCTACTCCTGTCTGTTGTACTCATACAGTAGTTTGCAACTTCTGTTACTCTTTAATAATAGAAAATCAAAATTTTTGTAACTCTAAAATAATTGTCTAAACATTGAAACAATTAAATAAGTTACTAAAATAGTCCTTTAGTGCTCTTTGACTATGACTTGTATTTAGTGTCAGCATACAAGACTGTATAAGAATAAAGAATGTATCCAGCAGCATAGCCACTAGTTCACTCATTTAAGAGGAATCACCATGTTGAAATATCAGAGTGCGCTCATCCCCATCTAATAGTAAATTAAAGAATGAAGGGGAGCTTACATCCTGTGAGTCATGCTATTAACAAAGGAAATGTAAAAACCTCTCAGC
Source organism: Cranoglanis bouderius (assembly GCA_023630585.1). Classification (NCBI taxonomy): domain Eukaryota; kingdom Metazoa; phylum Chordata; class Actinopteri; order Siluriformes; family Cranoglanididae; genus Cranoglanis; species Cranoglanis bouderius. Next base: position 10,883,247 of record CM042555.1, read on the forward strand.
AGACTGCACTGAACACTGTTCAAGTTCAAGTTCAGTTTATTTGTATAGCGCTTTTAACAATGGACATTGTCCCAAAGCAGCTTTACAGAAGTATATAAATTCAGGACATAGGTTTTAAATTTATGAATTTATCCCCAATGAGCAAGCCAGCGGCGACGGTGGCAAGGAAAAACTCCCTGAGATGATATAAGGCAGAAACCTTGAGAGGAACCAGACTCAAAAGGGAACCCATCCTCATCTGGGTGACACCAGATAGTGCGATTATAAATAAATAAATCTCTTCTATAAATGTACCAGTACCACACGGTCAGATAGCAGTTATGAGACTATGAAAAATTCATTACAGTTTTTATATGAAGTCTGTTTTGTTGAACTTCACCACTGTAATCTCAATGATCTTTAGGCTGCACCGTGTGGGGCCATCCTCAGCAGCAGCATGTGACTTCAATTGATGAGATCTCCAACCAGAAGTAGGGCATCAGGATGGATCGGGCAGGTCCAGAGAGCAGAAGGGGTCGGGATCACTGGCATCTCAGGAGTATCATGTGAAGCTCGACAGAAGGGGAGAGAGAGAGAGGGGGGGAGAGAGAGAGAGAGAGAGGGAGAGAGAGAGAGAGAGATCATTATGTATGCTTATTGTCCCATAATGGTTAAGGACAATGTGCTTTGCGTAAGTGAAAGCAGGTACTCTGGCAAGACTAGCTTATGACAGGATAACTAAAAGGGAGAGCCAGAGGGTAACACAGACATGAGGGCTCCCTGGGACAAGGCGGCCAGCCACCCCACCACCGACAAACCTTGGTGGACGCCTGAAGGTGGGGGGGTGACAGCAACCAGACACCCCAGTTCACCACAACACACTATGCCCGTGAGACTTCTAGATCTGCTCCTTTACCTAAGGAAAAAAACTATTCACGAAAGGCTTGATTAAACAAATATGTTTTCAGCCTGGACTTAAACACTGAGACTGTGTCTGAGTCCCGAACACTAATTGGAAGGCTGTTCCATAACTGTGGGGCTTTGTACGAGAAAGCTCTTCCCCCTGCTGTAGCCTTCACTATTCGAGGTACCAACAAATAGCCTGCACCTTTTGATCGAAGTGGGCGTGGCGGAACATAAAAGACCAAAATTTCGCTTAGGTACTGTGGCGCAGAGCCATTTAGCGCTTTATAAGTCAATAGTAGTATTTTATAATCAATGCGAAATTTCACTGGGAGCCAATGCAGTGTGGATAAGATAGGGGTGATGTGGTCATATCTTCTAGTTCTAGTAAGGACTCTTGCAGCTGCATTCTGGACTAACTGGAGTTTGTTTATGCTCCTACTGGAACATCCAGACAGTAAGGCATTACAATAATCCAACCTAGAGGTGACGAAAGCATGGACAAATTTTTCTGCATCATGTAGTGACAATATATTTTTTATCTTACCAATATTTCTGAGGTGAAAGAAGGCTATCCTAGTAATATTACCTATGTGGGCGTCAAAGGAAAGACTGGAGTCAATCACACCAAGGTCTTTTACTGCTGCACATGATGAAACAGAAAGGCCATCCAGAGTTACTATGTAATCAGAAAACTTACTTCTATCTGCATGTGGTCCTAGTATAAGTACTTCTGTCTTGTCAGAATTTAGTAAGAGGAAGTTAATGAGCATCCACTGTCTAATGTTCTTTACACATTCCTCGACTTTATTAAACTGGTGTCTGTCATCTGGCTTTGCTGAAACATACAACTGTGTGTCATCAGAATAACAGTGGAAGCTAATTCCATGTTTACGAATAATTTGACCCAGAGGTAGCATATATAAAGAAAAGAGCAGTGGGCCTAAAACAGAACCTTGCAGAATACCACACTTTACCTCAGTATGCATAGAGAATTCACCATTTACATCTACGAACTGATACCGATCAGTCAAATAAGACCTGAGCCAGGATAGGGCCTCTCCCTTAATGCCAACACCGTTTTCTAGTCTACCAAGGAGAATAGTATGATCAATTGTATCAAATGGGGATTCTGAATCTACTCTCACCAGCTCAAAACAATCCCAGCTACAGGTTGGCTTTCACACTTTGTTCGTTTGTGCTTTAAGATACGACGAGACGTTGGTGGTGCCTATCATTGAGAACACACCAGAGGAGAAGGACCTGAAGGAACGCATGGCCAGAGCTATGGAGGAGTACCCAGATTCCTGTGCTGTGCTCGTCAGACGGCATGGAGTCTATGTGTGGGGAGAGAGCTGGGAAAAAGCCAAGACCATGTGAGATACCAGACCATACACTGCCTGTATAATTGTATATAACACTGCTGCTCATTTCTGCAAGTTTTCACACTGAATTTGTTCACTGAGAGCCTGAAGGGAAATGTTGCTAAAGTGTTGTGCTGTTGTCATTTATTTGGGTTTCGAGGTAATTACGCAAGCAGCAGGGGTGGAAGAAATAATAACTCCTTTATCCAGTTCTGTCTAGTTATAGGAATAATTAGGGCGCTACTGTTGGAATACATCAGAAATCTATCAGGTTTGATTAGGATGAGCTCTTGCCAGTAGTAAGTGAACCTGGCAGTGCACAGCTTCTAAAGGCACAATTCCAAGGAAACTGTTGAGATTCCTGGATAAATAGTTACAGAGTAGTTTCCAGAACTTAGAGAGCAGTAAAAGTGTTCAAAAGTTGCACTATAAAAGTCAGAAAGGGTTATAATGTGATGCTTTGCTGTATTATGAAACAAACGCTTTTCAGTATTCTGAATGAAAATATATCTTTTTTTTTTTTTTTTTTTTTCTATTGAACGTCCAACTGCAAAAAGAATTCTGGATATCTTTTGAATTTATTACAACAACAAGTTTTTAATAAACTCATATCATTATAGTAATGCTTTTTAAAGAAATATTAGGGTCTCTTTTACTTGCCATTTTCTCTCAAATATGGTTTGAGGGATTAACATAGTTGACATTTTAAATATATTTTCATAAAATGTCACTGGTTAGGTTACTTTTACTTCTATGGAGTTCCAAAGAGTAAACATTCTCATCATTAGATCTGCATCAGTGTGTGTGAGTATGAGCAGCACATAGCTCATCCAGCCACCAAATGGGGCATATTTGGCTGTAATCACTGCTGCCAGCATGGATGTAATTAGATATTGAGCAAGAGGCGCAATTACCTTTTTACACAATAATTTCCTTTTCCATAACATTTGTAAAATAATGAACATTATTGAGTTGTGCTATGTGTTCAGTAGTGCTGATTTCAGTAGTGTATAATTCAGTAGTGCTGATTTCAGTAGTGTATAATTGATGGATGTGACAGCAATATAGATAATAATTTGGTGTCTTTTTCACGCTGTATCACTCACCCTGTATAATCATCTCTTCCTTTTTTCCAGGTGTGAATGTTATGACTACCTGTTTGACATTGCTGTGCAGATGAAGCAGTGTGGTTTAGACCCATCCGCACTTCCCACTGAAGCTAAAGGCATTATTTAATCTGACTCATTGCTGACGTCTGGATGACGCTCACGTTTTCTTTGGAGAAGCAGACAATGAGAATGAGGCACAAATTGAATACTGTTAATCAGAAAGATTCAGTCTTCACCAATCAGATATCAGCTGGCACGATGTGTGATACTTTTCACAAATGTAATTATGGATATTTCATAATTAAGGATAATAAAACAATATCTGATTTACTGTGTTCACAGCATTCTGTAAAGAAACAAATTACAGAAGAGCATCTTTTTGAATTTTTGTTTATGTTTTTACTATTGGTTCACAAGCTAAAATATTGGATTGTTCCATTATGTCATGCACCTAATATATGAATTCGCCATGTCATTAAAGGAAATACAATTTGGAAATTCCTGTTATGTCATTAATAAAATGATGTGTGAATTTCTAAGAATGAAGGGAGTATGAAGGGTTTTCTGCTACACACCAAACCCTTTATCCTATTAAAGCATTTCATTCTGTCAATGGCTGGTTTCTTGAAATAAGCTTTTAATGCTGACTCACTGCTAGGCTGCTTATTGCAGATTTTTTTCTTTCTTTAAAAATTCAGTCTTTTCTTAGGCTTTATATAAATCTGGAGTGACCCAGTTGATCCTCATTGGCTCCCTTGGCGTTGATGTGCCATGTACGACATGTTCTTCTGTGTCTAGGTTTCTGTCGGCAATTGATTTTTTTCAAATGTGGTCGGTTGGTGATTTGGACTTGACGCAGTGTCACACAATACAAATTAATTTTTTTCATCCACAAGGTGTCAGTGTGGTCCTAAAACCCATATGGGAGCACCTATGAGATTAGAAAATGCACAGTGCAAGGGAACATTCATATTCACATTATCCAGGTTTAATAAGTCTGCTCTGTCTATTGAAGATTCTGTCGAACTCATGATAGATGAAGCATGAGGTGGCGAGGGACTAAACGACTTCTCCTTCTTCTTGATGGATTCAGCGACAAGTAGCTCTGTGGAGCCAGTCTTTGTTCTATTGCCTTCTGGTTTCCACTGCCACCGTTCCCCCATCCATTTGAATGAACATTATTCCCGGAGGTGCCATAACTCGCAGGCTGCCCACGCTGGCTGGAGACTGCTAGGCTCAGCTGATTCAACCCCACTGTGACTACTCTCATCCTTCCCTTCCTAAGTGTGGGCATACCTGCTGAGCAACAGCAAATCACAGCCAATTCCTACTGGAGTTGTTTATTCTAGTCTTGTTCATTCCGGAAAACTCAAATTCTGGTTGGTGTGTAAACACGTGATGAAAGCTGGCACCTTGGCATTTAAGGATAAGGCCAGTGCTGACCAGCTGTTCGAAGCAATCTGAGAGCATCACTGAGAGAGATCTGACCCATAACAATGTGCTGCCATCCATGTATTTGTAAATGTAGTGACTGCTGATTTGCCAGTCAGGTTAAAGGTGCATACAAGTAGGTGTAACTCACAATTAAATAAGTTCACAACCAATATTGTTGTTTCTTAACAATGTACTGAACAGTGATGGATCTGGTTTGGCTATGTCTCTGATTGACTGAAACTCATTTTTTAAGCTTCATTGTAGCTTTGGCTTTACAGGCTTGTGCAATATTGATTTTTCCTTGCTGGTGATTTGTTTTATGGTGAATAAATGATTTAATTATCTGGTGTAATAATATTACCAGCTGTGCAGTCAGGAACTGCTTGCTGGCAGTAGCAATAGTGAAAACTCAGCTGGATGGTGATTCTGCAGTAATCCAAAGTAAACAGAAAAGAAAAAAAAAAAAAAAAACCTATAACAGTATGTTTTCAATAGAATCCTTTTGCAAATTGCAGATATTTTCTCAAGTTTGTTGTTGAACACATTTAATATCTGACCAATGCAGGAGAGAGAGAAAAAAACAGCATATTTAATTATCATCACCATTATCATTATTTATAAAATGTTAAATACAGTACCATTTTGTAGACCTGTTGAATCTTTTTAAGCCCAAATTTTCATCCTTTTTCCTCTTTTGGCCATTTTTGGCTGATATTTTTCAGTGAAATTCCTAATAAATATAGTTAACTGATGTTAAACTAATCACAGTACTTGTCTAATATTAGCTAAGTCAAACATTCTATACTGATACTGAACAATGATAGCTTATATTTTGTATTAATGACCTCAAAACATTGTCCAATTACCTTGACAGAAAGCAATTCCAGTTAAGATTGTGAGATGAGTTAAGGGGGCAGGGCTTCCAGGCGGTGTCAGTTAATATCAGAGAGTTCAAAACATCTGCACAAATCATTCTAGATTCATATGCTGATTGGCTCATCTCCTGTTTTATTGGGGAGAAAAAGACAACTCTTCTGGGATTCTTTTCAGTGATGACTCATACTAGCATACTCTGATGTTAAATTGTGGAGCTCCTACAGAAAATGTGTAAAGGCTGGCAGATCTGGTAATATAATATAATCAGAGTGAATATCACTGGATATTGTGGCGGTGTAAAATCGTGTAGAGACGATTAAATTGTTATATCGCTCAAACCTATGACTTTACTATCCATCAATCTTTATTGCTCCTCATGCTGAGAAATGACAGCAACTGACTACAGATGCAAATGCCACATATAAAATCAGCATTGTAGGTTTTAATGGTCTTCTGTTGTATAAAAATCCATCAACAAAATGCTGACTAAGAATAAACTAAGCAGACAGTTGTGCAATTACTTCAGGTTATTAGTTTCACCCAATATATATTCAAATACCCTCAGACCTAAGCAGAATGAGATGGAGCATAAAGATAAATACAAACCGACCAATTACTTGGTCTGCACTATAAATGTGCACATACACATCCAGTGCATACTTGCAGTGGACAGTACCTTAAATCAGCAGATCAGATGTCCGAACAGGCTGTAATTATAGGCTTTCAGTTCCACTAATTAACCCAGCTAATTCATGTGTGCTTTTCGCACTGAAGGAAGTTGCTATGTTAATGTGTGACTCACAGCAGGAACCTGTGATGTCGTCGAGGGCAATTTCCTTCCACTTTGTGCATGGCACATTTGAAATCAAGGTTCTAGGACCCAGTGTGAGCATTTCAGGTGCTTCACTCCTGATTACAATTTTAGATGCAAAGCACCTCACAGACCTGTATACTTTCACTCACTCGCATTCAACGAGCTCTGTGTATTAGGGATGCGGACTCCTGCAGCACAGTAAAATAGAAGTGAGCATGGGCAGGGTGAAAACTATACATTTGTCCATCCATCCATTTTCCATACCACTTACCCTATACAGAGTTGTGGGGGAACCTGGAGCCTTTCCCAGGGAACTCAGGGCATGCATCTCATGCCAACCCATCGTGGGGCATAATTGCACGCACATTCAGACAGTTTGGAAATGCCAGTCAGCCTACAGTGCATGTCTTTGGATTGGGGGAGGAAACCAGAGTACCTAGAGGAAACCCCCGAAGCACGGGGAGAACACGCAAGCTCCGTACACACAGGACAGAGGTGGGATTTGAACCCCCAACCCTGGAGGTACGGGGGAAACATGCGAACCGCTAAGCCACCGTGGCCCCCCTATACATTTGTTTTAAAAAAAAAATAATATATATATATATGTATATATATATATATAAAATTTTAAATAATAATAATGATTATAAAATAATGTAGAAAATCGTTGAGTAAATTGTTGAGTGAGCATTAGCCAATGCTAAACCAAATGGATGAGGAAAAAATGGCCAGTCCACTATTTTTAACAACACAGTATACAGGATTACATTAGGCATATAGTAGAATGTTCGTGCAATCAAGGGCAGTTAGAAAAATCTAATCAGTGGCTTCACTGCTTTGTTGAGGAAGCAAGTTGACAGCTGCAGCAACAACACCACTGATGTAACATCAATCCGACGATTACAAGAAAACAGAGCAAAAAGTGCCAAAATGGAAGAACAAAGATGTGAATCTGAGAGAAGAGAAGCCTGTCTAATCCAGGGTTATTAGATGATATTCTTTTCCTCTACAGTAGTCTAAAGCAGTGGCTCGCAACATAGGGTCCATAAAGCATAGCCAGAGGTTTATGATTTTTTTTTTTTTTTTTTTTTAATTTTTTAATTTTTTAATTTTGTTACAGTGGTGGACATCACAACCCACCATATTTGTTCATTCAGTTTTTATAGTTATTGGCCTCTTTGACTGGTCACTTGAATTATACATGAGTAACTCAAAAATATGTTCCGTTGGTGGAAAGTTCAGGAATAAAAAACTCTCTGGCTCCAGTAAACAGCTGAATTATTATTGTTCACATTTAAATAATGACCCTAATATTTGAATAGTTAGAGTATGTTCATAAATATGTACTGATGGAATTATTTTACAGACAAAGTGGTCCCTGGCTGCAAAAACTTTGACAACCCCTGCTCTAAAGCATCATCACCCTCTGAAGCAACACACTAAGCAGTGAGTGTTTTATTTAGCTTAAGTGTGTTTGTTGTATAGTCTAACAATTGTATATGTTAGAAAGAATGTCATGTAGCCTGTAGCTTTTATGGGTCTTATGCAAATGTAGACCTTCCCACCTCTTAAAATTTGTTACTCCAGGGCCTTTAACTGCTATATCTAGTGGTCCTGGTTCTAGAAGTCTGTTCCACTATGATGACTCCTGCACCTATTGAGTGATAGCTAGGTAGATTGCTACTGCAGATATTAGCATAGCAGATTGGGTGATGTAGTGAATATGGTGAAATTTGGGGACTTTTGCATGGTGCGTCACGTCAGTGACACTGTTTCCTTGTTATCCAGTATTGGTGACACATCCCTGACAATTTACCATTCTGTGGCAGAAACGTTACACACCCATACAAAAATATACTGTAAGTATTTGTTGCTTCTCAGACTAATCCCCTCTTTACCTGGTCACTGATGTATGGTGGAGTTGTGCTTGTGCCATATTCTTTCTATTTTTAATAATGGATTGAATAGTGTTCTGCGGGATGTTTTTGCCCCAGAATTATTTTGTTCTTCATGATGCTGTTTGTTCAGCTGTGCTCTCAAACAAACTCTGGAGCCCTTCAGGAACTGGTGTACATATATTGAGATCACATGACATTTTAATAACACACATATGGACTCCATTCAGCTATGGGGTGAATACTTATGCGATCACAACTTTTATGATATTTATTTGTAAAAACTCTCCTATCGATTCCTGACATACAGTCCCCTCTGAAAGTATTGGAACAGCAAAGCCAAGACTGTTTTCGCTATACATTGAAGACATTTGGGTTTGAGATCAAATGATGAATATGAGACAGCAGATCAGATTTTCAGCTTTCATTTCCTCATATCTACATCTAGATGTGTTAAGCATGGCACCTTTTGTTTGAACCCACCCTCTAAAATTAAAAATATTGGAACATGTGATTGACAGGTGTTTCTTACTGCCTAGGTGTGCTCTGTTAAATTGATTGTTTAAAGAATGAATATCTCTGAATGTCTGCCCTTGGTTTGAGCCCTAGCTTTCACCTGTGAAGACTGCATTTGTTGTTAAAAAGGATAAACCAAGATGAAGACCAGAGAGCTGTCTATGGGAGAAAAGCAAGCCATTTTGAAGCTGAGAAAAAATCAGAGCCATTGCACAAGCATTGGGCATAGCCAATAAAACAATTTGGAATGTCCTGAAAAAGAAAGAAACCAGTGGTGTACGAACAACCAGACAAGGAACAGGTCAGCCAAGGAAAACAACAGCAGTTGATGGCAGAATCATTGTAAGAGCTTTGAAGAAAAACCAGAAAAACAACAGTTAGTGACATCACCTCTATCCTTCACAGAGCAGGGGTGAAGGTATCACAATTCACCATTCAAAGGAGACTTCAAGTGCAGAAATATAGAGGCCATACCACAAGATGCAAACCACTAATCAGCAGTAAGAATCAGAAAGCCAGATTGGAATTCACAACGAAATAGAGAGATGAGCCACAAAAGTTCTGGAACTAAGATTAACCTCGACCAACATGATGGAAAGGCCAAAGTGTGGAGAAAGAAATGATCTGCTCATGATACAAAACATAGAAGCTCATCAGTGAAGCACGGTGGAGGTAGTGTCATGGCTTGGGCTTGCATGGTTGCTTCTGGAATTGGCTCATTAATCTTTATTGATGATGTAACTACAGAAACAATCTGTCTTCTATCATCTTATATTCATATTTTGATCTCAAACCCAAATGTCTTCAGTGTATAGCGAAAACAATATAATTGGTCTTGCTGTTCCAATACTTTCAGAGGGGACTGTATAATACCAATTAAGTGAATTTCAGTTCCAGATTGTAACATTACAAAATGTGGAAAAGTTCAAGGGGGGGTGAATACTTATGCAAGCCACTGTATGTGTGTACATTGTGTAGCATGACCTGAAGGCTGCATGGGGGGGCTAAGTGTTTAAACTGAAAAAAGAAGGAAAATGTAGGCACTTGTTGAACACACCAGGGTTGTGTTAAAGGAAATTTGGGCCAAGATCACATTTGTGCTTTTGTCCTTGCATAACGCATTGGGATGGAGGAGTAATTCACATCTGCCTGCCTCCCTTCCTTGCTCCGTCGCTTGTCTGCTGGGGAAAATTGCAGTGCTGAATGGATCTCAGCAAGAGGAATGTGGCTAATGGCCTGAATATGCTTGCAGGGAGGTTAGAGACCACCAAACCCGTTCATCAAAATGCTGGAGATGTATGCATTATCACGTGCACTCTCCGTGAAAGCCTAGAATTCAGCATTGGATCTCTGGGGATGGGGAGGAGATGACCTGAGGCCACACCTTGCATCTCTGCATTTGCTTATTCAGGAACTGTGTGCAGGTGCAGCGCTTCACCAACATCGATCCCAGGAACATTAGCGGCCCTGACAGCTAGAAGAGCTTTGGAATGGGATGTTCCAGGCTCGCAGATAACACTTTGCAATGACGCAGCACATGCCCTGCCCTGTCATATGCTAAGACAAGGTATGGTTGGATGGAGACAGCTGCTTGATAGCAGAGATATTAATGGCATTGATAGTAGAATGATAAAGGAGAGATTGTCCATGTTCTGCAAGCACAGAATGTAACAGTAATCAATTGATGATAGATGACAAGTTCATAATTGATTCATTAATTTGGATTTTGATGAAAATCTTCTTGAAAATTGTGTTAAAATGCTCAGCACGTTCAGATTGACCAAAATGAAAAAATCAGATATCTGAGTCAGAGAACAGGTCAGAAGGGAGGCTGTACAGAAACAGAAATTAAATTAACTTTGAATGTTCTTTCTCCCTTTATCCTTTTTTTTTTTTTTTTTTTTTAAAATAAAGGTAATTAAGTTCATAACTTGCTGGACTATTTGAGTCACATTGCAAGGGGAGAGAGAGGGGGGTAATCAAGGCACTACTTCATCAATACTGAGCACTGGAAAATCTGAGTATTCAGGCCTCGCTGGGCTCTGTGTCTCCCGAGACATCAATCATCTGTCGGCTTGTGCATAGAGTTTTCTTGTTTTGCACACATGCTCATTTGCAGATTGATTTGCGCTCCATCAATTTAAAGCCTTAAACCAACCAGCTATGTCCACACAATTACAAGTGTGACATCTTGTATGCCTGACCATGCCTAATGTAATACCTGCAAAAACGCTGATCAGTAGTCATCGAGAATGGTGGCTCAATCTGGATTATGATGCTCCACAGGATTTGGGGAAAATTGTTTTATAACCAGTACTATAAATAAAACAGAACTAATTGAGATATAATATCATGATATATAATCCCAATTAAGTCCATTTCAGTACCAGGTTGAAACACTACAAAATGTGGAGAAGTTCAAGGGGGGTGAATACTTATGTAAAGCACTGTAACTATCTATTTTTATAGTGCAGTCTGAGACTCAATTTGCCCATCTAGTAAAGGGTTAAACTAAAATTACTAATCTGTGTGTAGAATAGATCCAAAGCACACTGGGAACACTGTCTGTCTTTAATAATAGAAAAATCTATTAATTCACTATTGCTTCAAAGGAGTCAGAGTATTAGCCTTTGTTTTATAGATGTTAACTTCTGGAAATGGCAAAGCAATAATGCAAGAAAAAATGTCTAAAAGGCTAGAATATCATACAACTATGCTTATGATGTTTAACTATCCGAAAAAAGGAATCAGTGAACTTCAAATACAAGCAGTATAATGAATATCCGGTATGTACGATCATGTCGGACCTTGCTTTATAATAAAATAGAGTTGTGTTTTGACTGCTCTCCATCAGAGACAAACGCAATGACAAAGACTTGGAACATAATCAGGGACTGATGTTCAACCCTGTAACCAAACAAAAGGGGCGATATGAAATAGACTCGCCTCTGTGGACCCACAAAAATAGTTTTATAATAGTCCAATCAGACCTCTTTGTGTTGGGGAACCTGTCTAATGGAGTGTGTGCTGTAGGGAGAAAATAACATTCTTGCAGGCTGAAGAGACACACAACAACAAATAGTGACATCTGAATGATCATATTATTATTTTACGCTTTGCAAATAGCAGCTGGTCTCTCGAGTGCAAACTGTATTTTCAGAGTAGAGAAAAGTAGTCTTGCAAAAAGAGTTGTTTATTAAGCTTTGCTTGTGTGTGTGTGTGTGTGTGTGTGTGTGTGTGTGTGTGTGTGTGTGTGTGTGTGTGTGTGTGTGTGTGTGTGTGTGTGTGTGTGTGTTAAGGGACCAAAAGTCCCCACACTGTAATACATATCAATTTTAACATTGTAGGGACATATGACTTGTGCAGAGGAGGTAAAAATACCCAAATTCTTTACTCAAGTAAAAGTGTAATTATGCTTCTAAATAAATCCAATGGTAAAGCTTCAAATCTTTCACTCACATTAAAGCAGAGAAGTATAAACTCTTAAATCTACTTAAAGTATAAAAGTACAAAAGTATAAGTTTCACAAAAGAAAGGACATCTGCCTCAAATCCATCCATCCATCCATCCATTTATCCATTTTCCATACCACTTACCCTACACAGGGTTGCAGGGAGCCTAGAGCCTATCACAAGGATCTCAGGGCACAGGGCAGGGGACACCCTGGATGGGGTGCCAACCCATCGCAGGGCACAATCGCACACACATTCACACACTACGGACAATTTGGAAATGCCGATCAGCCTACAATGCATATCTTTGGACCGCACCTTGCACACAGGGGGGAAGTGGGAAGGAATTCAGGATTTGAACCCCCAAACGTGCTAAAAACTAATCCACCGTGCCTCAAATCACACACTGGTTTTTGTTACTGATGACAAATTAGAAGTGTTCAAGAACACCTTAGCCAAGACCAAGTCTAGACCAAGACCAAAACCAATGCAGTTCGAGTCAAGACTGAGTATGACAGCGGGCCAAGACCAAGACGAGACTAACACCACACATAGCTGAGCCCATGTCGAGACGGAGACCAGATGCTTAGATGTGTTTCTAGTTGCTGGTTGTAGTATCTTTCTAACCTAACATGAAATTTCTCTTGAATTAACTAAATAACCTACTTTGGTATTATCATTTTGTACAAATAAGGAGGATATACATACTACATAGACTCAGTTTCCTGCGACCAAATACAGCTGTGCATTATACATACTTATGCTATATAATTCTGAACATAAGAAGATGAAGTATTTTAACCTAGTAACTTGAAATGTATGTTTGCTATATAACTCCACATGTACAGATAGACATTTACATTTTGTACTTTAATGGGAACAAGTACTTGTCCATGTAAATGATGTTATGGTCTCTGGTGGTGTTGAAAAGGATTCACCAAGGAGTCAAGGGAAAACATTAGCTAAGGCTACCTAACAGCACCATTATTCCTAATATCACATGAGAATAACTCTGACGATACAAACTAGCTGAATGCTAATAGCTAGCTGTCACAATACAATCCATGATGAATACAAAGCGTACATAGCAACAGATAGATTACAGTGGATGTTAACTCTCATTCCTGCTGTTACATTTGTTAAAATTTAGATTTGTTAGGAATTTTGATCTTGAAGTTGGAGTTGGCTGATGCTAAAAAGCCACCTTAAGACTTTACAAATATGGTTATTGAAAAATGTAGTAATATTTGATGTAGTAATAACAGAAATGTATTTATTATTTATTGACAAGCCACAATTAATATTTGGTAAGGCCTTGGTGAAGTATGGGTCAAATTCCTAGCAGATTTTCAATAGCACCAGGAAATCTCTACAGATGGATGCCAAATAGATTTTACATGGAAACTATGGACAATTCATTTTATTTTATTTTATTTTATTTTTATTTATTTATTTATTTATTTATTTATTTATTTATTTATTTATTAAAAGTGACAGCTTGCATTTAGTTAAATATTCTTTAGTGGTGTCAGTTTTTGGCACATATGTTTTTGAGGTAAATTACTACTTTAAACATGTTTTTGTATGTTTTGTTAGTGTAAATGCATGCCATTTCTCCAATTCTTTGAGGGGAGGGAAAATTTAAATCATTATATGTAATTATATAAAATCTTTTTTGACAATTATTTTAAAGGATGCCAATAATTCTGGCTTTGCCACTGGCATGACATTCACTATTTGTCAAGGATGGTAGACTAACATTTTGTTGCACCTTCAGCCTGGTGCACTCAAACACAATCACTCTAAAGGGGTATGTGTAGATTGAGATTTCAGAGTCTTTGTGCTAGATTGCTATAAGGTTCGGTGCTGTGGCTCTCACTTCAATAGTGTCAGTCAAAAGTAGGAGTACTCTCTCTCTCTCTCTCTCTCTCTCTCTCTCTCTCTCTCTCTCTCTCTCTCTCACTTGGTCTCTCTCTGTCCCCTCTGTGTGTTTCTTGTCAACTCGTCATGCATCCCCTCTCTTTGTATTTCTCTGAAATTGCTGTCTATTGGTGGGAGATTCCTTTCAGAACAGGTTTTGAGTGGAGTAGAGACTCAGGGTGTGTCTGGAATGACAATGAGGCTTTGGCTCCGGCTCTAATATTAACTTATTGAAAGACTCCTCAGGAATTGTCTTGCCATGCTTTCTTCAGCATGTCAGCACTGCTATTGTTCTTTTGATGGTGCAGCTCTTATTAAAGGCCATCTAGAAAGGTTACTTGATCAGGGAGGGAGAAAAGAAAGGAACTCAAGAAGCTCTGATGTACAAATGCTGAGGAACATTTTTAAATGCCTTTAGTTGATGTGTGTTTACACGAGGAGAGTCCTTATCACCTTTTTCTTTCTTTCTTTCTTTCTTTCTTTCTTTCTTTCTTTCTTTCTTTCTTTCTTTCTTTCTTTCTTTCTTTCTTTCTTATTACCTTCATTTTAGTAACTGTTTCCTTTCAAATTCAACTTATAGGATTAATTAGTAGCCCTGCTGTTTTGCACTGATGGATAAAAAAAGATGATTTAATGGATGGATAAGTTAGCAGCCTTTTTTTTTCATTTTCAAATGTCACATAAACTAAAAGAAAATGAGAAACCAAGGTAGTTTAAAAGTCAGAGCTAAAAAGCTGCCATGCAAAGCCACAGGGAGTCATAACTTGTGAACATTTTCCGGTGTGCAACAAAAGGCGCCCGGGCTCTTCAGATACGCCACTCTCATTTTTTTCCCCTAGATGCAAAAAATAAACCGGGATTGCAATAAACCCTGTGTTGCATAACATCACACAAATAACTCCTGCGGTTTTCTCTCTCCCTCTGCTTGCCTCCTGCCTCGTGCTCCCAATTTGTTGTTCATGATGTACTGTGAGTTTAGCTTTTCATTTCTTAACAAGGACGCAGGTGCCTTTACCACAATTCAATTGTATGTCACTGATGAATAGAATCCCTCAACAACACACAGACAAAAGGATTAAATATAATATTAATGCTGTAAGGGGGATTTTTTTATTGAGCTAATGTTGTACAATCTATTAAGAGGTGTCAGTCTTAGCATTGTACTGTACACAGCAGCACATACAAAAGGAAAAAGAAATTCTTTTCCTCCAGGACTTTCTGCTGGAGGTGTCTGTATGGTTCACAAGACCAGAAAAGAAGGATTTATGCATGCAGTGGGTGAGCAAGGAGGAGAATTCATGGCACCAGGCTTCTTGGGCTTCTACATAGGAAATATCATATTTGAGCTCACTATATAAATTTCAAAATGTTTTTTTTTTTTTCACTGTTCACTCAAGAGACTTTAGAGGTCTGGTAATAAGTCATTATTGATCTGGAGAGCAACTCCTGTTGCTTTGAATTCCATAAACTTCAGGAGCTCTTCATCGACTAACTGTGCAACCAAAAGAAAAGTCTGAAAAAAAGGTTTCCATATTCAGACAAATCACCCCAGAAGTTGAAGTCTGTAACGAATGAGATGAAAGCGTTCTGACATTGCAGGTAGTGACAATGTTTGCCAAGTATAGACGATGCCTGAGGCATACTGTGGCAGCAGGATGTGGAGCTGGGGATTCGCTCAGAGCCGGGAGAGTGACGTCAATGTCTGATCCGACTGGGAACTGTTCAAGACTTTTTAGATACCATTATATATACATATATATATATATATATATATATATATATATATATATATATATATATATATATATATATATATATATATATATATATATATATATATATATATGGTGAAGACGGACACCGTTTTTGTTTTATCCAGCTGTATTTACTCAGTGCAACTTATAACATCCAAGTGAAAGATATAACACCAACATGTCAGAGAAAAATATTTTTTTTTTAAATAAAAAAGCAGAATCACTGAGTTGGAAAAAGGATCACCCCCTTGCTTTAATTTGCCTTAATTTTTTAATTACAGCCGTTAGTCTCTTGGGACATGTCTCTACTAACTTTGCACATCTAGACTTTGCAATATTTGCCCACTCTTCTTTGCAGAACTGCTCAAGTTCAGTTAAATTTAATGGTAACCATTTGTGGACTACAGTCTTCAAGTCATTCCACAGATTTTTAATGGGGTGTAAGTCTGGGGTCTGACTAGGCAAGGACATTCACATTTTTCTCCTTCAACCACTGTGTGGTCAGTTTTGCTGTGTGCTTTGGGTCATTGTTATGTTGGAAAGTAAATCTTCTTCCCATTGACAACTTTCTGGCAGAGGGCAGCAGATTTTCCTCAAGAATTTGATGATGGTTTGCCCCATCCATTTTTCCTTCTATCCTGACAAGTGCTCCAGTCCCTGCTGCAGAGAAACACCCCCATAACAGGATATTACCACCATGCTTTACTGTAGGAATGGTGTTATTTGGGTGGTGAGCTATATTGGATTTCCCCCAGACATATCATTTGGTGTTGAGGCCAAATAATTCATCTGACCATGACACCTTTTTCCATGTGGCCTCAGAATCTCCAAAGTGTGTTTTGGCAAAGCTCAGGCTTTTTTCTTGCAACCCCCCCATACAAGCCACATTTGTGGAGAATTTGTGATATTGTTGTCACATGCACACAATGACCACTCTTTGTCATAAATTCCTGCAACTGCTTCAGAGTTGCTGTAGGCCTCTTGGTAGCCTCTCTGACCAGTTTCCTCCTGGCTCTTTCATCCAGTTTGGAGCGACGTCCTGATCCAGGGAGGGTCTGTGTTGTACCAAATACCTTCCACTTCTTAATAATAGACTTCACTGTGCTTCTAGGCATTGATGAAGCCTTTGAAATTTTTTCGTATCCATCTCCTGACTTGTGCCTGTCCACAACTTTATCCCGGAGATTTTTTGACAGTGCCTTGCCACCCATAGTTGATTGTTTGCATCAGTTGCACTACAAAATGATCCAGGAAAGCTCTTTTCATGCTGAGCTAATCAAAATGACCACAGCTGATCACAGTTGAAAGTCAAATGGCTTTGTGTGCCATTGAGAAGTTGATTAGCTACACCTGATTGAGTTTACAAATCATTTTAAGGAGGGGGGTGATCCTTTTTCCAACTCAGTGATTCTGTTTTATTTATTTATTTATTTATTTATTTTATTTTTCTGACATGTTGGTGTTATATCTTTCACTTGGATGTTATAAGTTGCACTGAGTAAATACAGCTGGATAAAACAAAAACTCTGTCCATCTTCAGGCTGAAAAGCAACAAAATGTGATTATTTTAAAGGGGGGTGATTCTTTTCTACACCCACTGTTCATTGCATATACACTGCCCTCCACTAATATTGGCACCCTTGGGAAATATGAGCAAAGAAGACTGTGAAAAATTGTCCTTATTGTTTAACCTTTTGATCTTTTGTTTAAAAAAAATTCACAAAAATATTCTGC
Source organism: Cranoglanis bouderius (assembly GCA_023630585.1). Lineage (NCBI taxonomy): Eukaryota > Metazoa > Chordata > Actinopteri > Siluriformes > Cranoglanididae > Cranoglanis > Cranoglanis bouderius. The sequence goes on from CM042555.1 coordinate 10,900,997, forward strand.
TCTCATGGATATCAAACAATTGCAAACACAACAGAGGTTTATCAAAAAAAATCTTTGTTAAATATAGGTGTGCAACAATTATTGGCACCCCTATGAATTCATATGAGAAAAATATATTTGAAGTATATTCCCACTGATATTTTACATTTTTTTAGTACAACTGGGTGACTAGGAACAGGAAATTGTTCAACCATGACTTCCTGTTTCACAGGGGTATAAATATGAGGTCACACATAGGCCAATTTCCCTTAGTCGTTCATAACAATGGGTAAGACCAAGGAATATAGCTGTGATGTATGGCAAAAGGTTGTTGAGTTTCACAAAATGGTAAGTGGCTATAAGAAAATAGCACGAGCATTGAAAATGCCCATTTCCACCATCAGGGCAATAATTAAGAAGTTCCAGTCAATTGGAAATGTTATGAATTAACCTGGAATTGGACGTGTGTCTATATTGTCTCAACGCACTGTGAAGAGGATGGTTCAAGTGACCAAGTGAAATCTCCAAGGATCACAGCTAGAGAAATGTAGAAGTGAGTTGCATCTTGGGGTCAGAAAATCTCCAAAACTACAATCCGAAGTCACCTACATCACCACAAGTTGTTTAGAAGGGTTTCAAGAAAAAAGCCTCTACTGTCATACAAAAACAAACTCAAGCATCTTCAGTTTGCCAGACACTACTATAACTTCAAATGGGATGGGGTTATACCACCCCTACCTACCATAGGGTCAGATGAATCCAAAATAGAGCTTTGACAATAAACACCAGAGGTGGTTTTGGTGCACACAGAGAGGAAGCCATATGGACAAGTACCTCATGCCCACGGTTAAATATGTTGGTGAGCTGTTTTTCTGCCAGAGGACCTGGACATTTTGTTAGGATACATGGCATCATGGACTCTCTCAAATACCAACAGATATTAAATGAAAACCTGACTGCCTCTGCCAGAAAGCTTAAAATGGGCTGTGGTTGGATCTTCCAGCAGGACAGTGAAAAATCAAAATCAACACAAAAATGGTTTACTGACCACAAAATCAAGGTCCTGCCATGGCCATCTCAGTCCCCTGACTTGAAACCCATAGAAAACCTGTCGGGTGAACTGAAGAGGAGAGTTCACCAGCGTGGACCTCGAAATTTGAAGGATCTGGAGAGATTCTGTATGGAGGAATGGCCTCAGATCCCTTGCCACGTATTCTCCAACCTCATCAGACATTATAGGAATAGTCTCAGAGCTGTTATCTCGGCAAAAGGAGGTAGCACAAAGTATTAACTAAAAGGGTGGCAATAATTGTTACACACCTATATTTAACAAATTTTTTTATATATATAAACCTGTGTTTTAGTTGCAATTGTTTGATATCCATTAAAGCAGAGTATTTTTGTGAATTTTTTAAACAAAAGATCAAAAGGTTAAACAATAAAGACAAATTTCCACAGCCGTCTTTGCTCATATTTACCATGGGTGCCAATATTAGTGGAGACGTTTTGATACATGCAAATGTTATGGACCTGACTATATATATTCTATTTTTCCAAGATAAATTGATGTTAGTATGTTAATAGAACATGTTATGTTATGCGTCTGCTCCATCTTGCTAAGAAGGGCTAAGTGGGCTAGGTGGAACATAACAGGGTGGAAAGTAATATTGGGAACAGGCAAAGAATTGAATATAATACAACTGAATATAATTCAATATTTATAAAGTGAATTCACTGAAGATGTCCTAGGAAGGAGTAGAAGTGCTAATTTATATATATATATATATATATATATATATATATATATATATATATATATATATATATATATATATATATATATATATATATATATATATTTATTCATTATTGTACATCGTTATCGCAGAGTTCCAATAAAAAGTATCACTGCTATCTGGGGACATAGGAGAAAACAAAGTGGCAAACATACATAAAATACAGTTGCATGTTATTACTGTTTATTTGCTTTTATCTGTAAAGAAAACAACTTAATATAAAAATAAACTATTTAAAAGCAGTCTAAGACCATGTTTTAGAGTTAACGTGGTTTATTTTAGTGACAGAAAAGGCACAAGGGATAGAGTACCTTTGTTTAGTACTCCGTGAGTACCATTGGTTTGTGGATCCCACTAATTGAGATATAAATTGGCTAAACATTAGATTCCTATATCTTGTTGTTCTTTCATTTTTTTTTTGCAACAGACAGTGTCTGGCAAGACTAACCAAAGACAAATTGATTCTTCTCGCCAAGAAAGCATCGACGGACACAGACCTGCCTCTGATGCTCTAAAACTTCTCTCTCCCTTGGCCAGTCTCGACACAGAGCAAGACAATGGATTGTCCTAGATGTTGCACATCGCCAAGTTTGTCTTATGTGTGCCACTTAATCAGACTAAATAGAAAGGCCTAGGGAAGTCATTACCCTTCTATTGTTTGAAAGGTCATAACAAAATGGCTACATGGGCGCTCCTGCAGGGAGCTCTTCCATTCAGCTCTATAAATTAACCAGTCCACAGAGCAGTTGTTGCATGGGCATTGATGTACTCTGACTGTGATTAGCCTTTGACCATGTTGCTGCACATTAGCTTAAAAGCCACTATGAGCTTTTATTTTGCAGGCCAGTGTGTGCACTATGGTTGTTTTTCCACAGCACAGTGTACTAAGATACAAAGGGTTCAGCGTCTTTGAAAACCACTTTATATGGTATAGTGATAAGATTATATGTTTATTTGCTCAGTTGAAATTCAATAAAATGTATGTATATTCCCCTTTGAAAGTATTGTAACAGCAAGGCCAATTCTTTTGTTTTTGCTATACACTGAAGACACTTGGGGTTAAGATCAAAACATGAGACAATAGATCAGAATTTCAGCTTTCATTTCCTCATATTCCTGATATCTAGATGTTTTAAACAGCTTAGAACATGGCACCTTTTGTTTGAACCCATCCATTCAAGTGCAGAAATATAGAGGCCATACCACAAGATACAAATCACCCATCAGCAGTAAGAATTGAAAAGCCAGATTTGAATTTGCATAGAAATACTGAAGTGATATATAAAAGTTGGATCTTGGAAAGTGTGACTCTAGCTTCCGAGGTTGGTGGTCTGCACAGCCGGACTATCTACTGGACTATAGTCGGACTATCTCTACAATGTTACATATGGAACTTAAAGCCAGTGCTATCAGAGGATGTATGTATGTGTATGTATGCATATATGCATGTGCATTTATATATTTATTTGTGCACGAAGTTTTCTCTCTATTACTGTGAGTGGTTATAGAGCTGTACGTGATTGTTTTGAAGAACAGTTAACTTGTTAGCTGTCGGTTTTTGTTTCCTTTTTCTCCCTTGTGCTCCGATCAGTGGGGTTCACGTTATGCCAGCTTATTTTTGTATTAGATCTGTTTTTGTGTATTTTTTGTTTTGGTTATTTTACAGTACCTAGGCTGTATATAATCCGTCCTCTATGACCACCCTGTCGTTTATTTCATGCAACACTTTGATGAGCTCCCCTAGGAAACATTTGAATATTTTGAGCTGGAATGTGCATGGTTTAAACAATATTGTTAAAAGATCCAAAGTCTTTTTGCATTTGAACTCTTTGCATGCAGACAAAATGTTTCTGCAAGAGACTCATATTACACGCTCTAATGCTCACAGGCTTAGATGCAGGTGGATAGGCCAAATGTACTACTTCACTTTCTCTTCAAAAGCTTGAGAGGTGTCTATATTAATACTTTAGAACATTCCTTTTCAATATCTGCTTACTAAATGGAACACTAATTGACTTTATCTTATCGTGACCGGCACTATTCTGGAGAAGCATGTTACATTCCTGAATCTATATGCTCCTAATTTTGATAACCCACATTTTTTTCGATCTGTCTTTAATATGATACCTGATATAATTACCACTCATCTTATTATTGGGGGAGACTTTAATTGTGTTCTGGACCCCTTTATGGATAGGCACTCTCCCAGCCCTCCCAAACCCTGTAATTCGACAACTGTTCTTAATAAACTCATTCATTCATTGAATATACTTGATATCTGGAGACTTCAACACCCCACTGACAAAGAATATTCTTTTTTCTCGAATGTCCATAACTCATATACAAGGACTGACTATTTTTTAACTGATTTCAAACTAACCTCTAAGATTTTATCCACTAAGTATCAAAATATTCTAATATCTGATCACTCCCCAGTCTCTATATCAGTAGGTTTTGGTGTAGCAGATATCCCCAATTTTGAAGTATACAAACTGCCTGAACATCTTTATTTTTACATGACCTTCGAACTTGGCATGAAAGGTCTTGTATCTAGACATGTCAAATGTTTTCAGGACCCCAGGGCCCCTCCTACACAACATTTAAAGATGTCCTGGGAGAAAGACCTAGGTATAGGTATGTCAGAAGATACTTGGACTGAGGCCCTTCAAGGTACAGTGGGTATAGAAAAGAATCACCCCCCTTTAAAATAATCACATTTTGTTGCTTTTCAGCCTGAAATGAAGACGGACAGTTTTTGTTTTATCTAGCTGTATGTACTCAGTGCAACTTGTGACATAAGTGAAAGATATAACACCAACATGTCAGAATTTTTTTTTTTTAAATAAAAAACCAGAATCACTGAGTTGGAAAAAGGATCACCCCCTTGCTTTAATTTGCCTTAATTTTTTATGGTAAATTTGATGGTGACCGTTTGTGGACTACAGTCTTTCACAGTTTGTGGACTACAGTCTCCCACAGATTTTCAATGGTGTTTAAGTCTGGGGTCTGACTAGGCCATGCAAGGACATTCACCTTTTTCTCCTTCAACCACTCTGTGGTCAGTTTTGCTGTGTGCTTTGGGTCATTGTCATGTTGGAAGGTAAACCTTCTTCCCATTGACAACTTTCTGGCAGAGGGCAGCAGATTTTCTTCAAGAATTTGACGGTATTTTGCCCCGGCCATTTTCCTTCTATCCTGACAAGTGCTCCAGTCCCTGCTGCAGAGAAACACCCCCATAACAGGATATTACCACCTCCCTGCTTTACTGTAGGAATGGTCTTATTTGGATGGTGAGCTATATTGGATTTCTCCGAGACATATCGTTTGGTGTTGAGGCCAAATAATTCATCTGACCATAACACCTTTTTCCATGTGGCCTCAGAATCTTCAAGGTGCGTTTTGGCAAAGCTCAATCGTGGGTGGCTTTTTTCTTGCAATCCTCCCATACAAGCCACATTTGTGGAAAATTTGTGATATTGTTGTCCCATGCACACAATGACCACTCTTTGTCATAAATTCCTGCAACTGCTTCAGAGATGCTGTACAGCCGTGGCCAAAAGTTTTGAGAATGACACAAATATTAACTTTCACAAAGTCTACTGCTTCAGTGTTTTTAGATCTTTTTGTCAGATGTTACTAACTGTTACTGAAGTATAATCACAAGCATTTCATAAGTGTCAATGGCTTTTATTGACAATTACATGAAGTTTATGCAAAGAGTCAATATTTGCAGTGTTGACCCTTCTTTGGCATGCTGCCAACTTCTGGGCCACATCCTGACTGATGGCAGCCCATTCTTGCATAATCAATGCTTGGAGTTTGTCAGAGTTTGTGGGTTTTTGTTTGTCCACCCGCCTCTTGAGGATTGACCACAAATTCTCAATGGGATTAAGGTCTGGGGAGTTTCCTGGCCATGGACCCAAAATGTCGATGTTTTGTTCCCCGAGCCACTTCGTTATCACTTTTGCCTTGTGGCAAGGTGCCCCATCATGCTGGAAAAGGCATTGTTCGTCACCAAACTGTTCTTGGATGGTTGAGAGAAGTTGCTCTCTGAGGATGTTTTTGTACCATTCTTTATTCATGGCTGTGTTCTTAGGCAAAATTGTGAGTGAGCCCACTCCCTTGGCTGAGAAGCAACCCCACACATGAGTGGTCTCAGGATGCTTTACTGTTGGCACGACACAGGACTGATGGTAGCGCTCACCTTTTCTTCTCCGGACAAGCTTTTTTCCAGATGCCCCAAACAATCGGAAAGGGGATTCATCAGAGAAAATGACATTACCCCAGTCCTCAGCAGTCCAATCCCTGTACTTTTTGCAGAATAGCAGTCTGTCCCTGATGTTTTTCCTGGAGAGAAGTAGCTTCTTTGCTGCCCTTCTTGACACCAGGCCATCCTCCAAAAGTCTTCACCTTACTGTGCGTGCAGATGCACTCACACCTGCCTGCTGCCATTCCTGAGCAAGCTCTGCACTGGTGGTGCCCCGATCCCGCAGCTGAATCAACTTTAGGAGACGGTCCTGGTGCTTGCTGGACTTTCTTGGGCGCCCTGAAGCCTTCTTCACAACAGTTGAACCTCTCTCCTTGAAGGTCTTGATGATCCGATAAATGGTTGATTTAGGTGCAATCTTACTAGCAGCAATATCCTTGCCTGTGAATCCCTTTTTGTGCAAAGCAATGATGGCTGCACGTGTTTCCTTGCAGGTAACCATAGTTAACAGGGGAAGAACAATAATTTCAAGCACCACCCTCCTTTTAAAGCTTCCAGTCTGTTATTCTAACTCAATCAGCATGACAGAGTGATCTCCAGCCTTGTCCTCGTTAACACTCTCACCTGTGTTAACGAGAGAATCACTGACATGATGTCAGCTGGTCCTTTTGTGGAAGGGCTGAAATGCAGTGGACATGTTTTTTTGGGATTAAGTTCATTTTCATGGAAAAGAGGGACTTTGAAATTAATTGCAATTCATCTGATCACTCTTCATAACATTCTGGAGTATATGCAAATTGCCATCATAAAAACTGAGGCAGCAGACTTTGTGAAAATTAATATTTGTGTCATTCTCAAAACTTTTGGCCACGGCTGTAGGTCTATTGGTAACCTCTCTGACCAGTTTCCTCCTGGCTCTTTCATCCAGTTTGGAGTGGTGTCCTGATCCAGGGAGGGTCTATGTTGTACCAAATACCTTCCACTTCTTAATAACAGACTTCACTGTGCTTCTAGGCATTGATAAAGCCTGTGAAATGTATTTGTATCCATCTCCTGACTTGTGCCTGTCCACAACTTTATCCCGGAAATCTTTTGACAGTGCCTTGCCAACCACAGTTAATTGTTTGCTTTAGTTGCGCTACAAAACGCTCCAGGAAAACTCTTTTCATGCTGAGCTAATCAAAATGACCACAACTGACCACAGCTGAAAGTCAAATGGCTTTGTGTGCCATTGGGGTCAAATGTGATCAAATATGGATAATGTGGATCACAATATGGATCAATTCCAAAGACTAAGATGGCAATCAGAAAATACAGATGTGTTGATTTGGATGAATGTTTGGAGTCATTATCTGGAAGAGACAACCAGGTTTGGGACTAAAATATCCTATTAGTTACATCTACACTGAGTGATGTATAGGGAAGGATTCATAAACAATTACTTCCACAGGAGATTAGAATCCTAAACAGATCTGCCTTATGACCACTTTATTGCATAACTTCTCATTCTGCTACCCTACCTACTAAGCCCACTGCACTTGAGCAACAAGTACACAAGACACACTTCACACAAGAGGTGTAATATTCTCCAATGTAATATTCTCCAAATCCTCATATGCAGATCAATTTTATTAACAGAGTTTACACTATCAGTATTACTGTGCTATAGAATTAGACTTTTATAGTGTTTAGTTTTACAGTATGCTTACTATATTGTTTATTGTATAGTTTATAGTTTATTGTATAATCTTTTAGTAGTTATTGTAGTTATCGACATTTGCACCGTCTGTCACTGTGTTACTTATCCTCTTACCTGATAGTATTTATAAGTGTAGCACAGTGATTCTGGGGGAACTACGGTACAGTGCTATGTAAGAGTATTTGCCCCATCCTGATTTCTTCTGTTTTTGTGTATGTCTCATACTAAATTGTTTCAGAAGTTAAAACAAAATCTAAAATAAAACAAAGGCAACCTGAGTAAACACAAAATACAGTTTTTAAATTATAATGTTATTTATTGAAGTAAAAAGAAAAGTTATTCAATACCAACTGGGCCTGTGTGAAAATGTATTTGCCCCCGTAGTCACTACTTCCCCAAATCTATGAAACTACATTCATAATGGGGTTCAGCTGTACTAGATGCAACCAGACCTGATTACTGCAAACCCTGTTCAATCAAATCAACACTTAAATGCAACTTTTTCAACAGCATGAAGTTGGTTAAAAGGTCTTACCCAGTAACACACTATGCCAAAATTGTAAGAAATTCCAGAGATTATGAGGAAGAATGTGATTGAAATACATCAGTCTGCGAAGGGTTACAAAGCTATTTCAAATTCTGTGTTACATCTGGCATAAACCAAACACAGAATTCCACAAAAAGAACATCATACGTACAGTGAAGCATGGTGGTGGCAGTGTGATGGTGTGGGGATGCTTTGTTGCTTCAGGGCCTGGGCAACTTGCAATAATTGAGGGAAATATGAATTCTACTCTCTACCAGAAAATCCTAAAGTCTTCAGTCTGTAAGTTGAAACTCAAGTGCAACTGGATTATGCAGCAAGACAGTGATCCAAAGCATAGGAGTAAATCCTAGTCCTAGAAGTAAGTGAAAGACTGATCTCCTGTTATTGGAAGCATTTGGTTGCAGTTATTGCTACTAAAGGTGGCACAACCAGATTTTAAGTTTAAGGGGGCAATTAGTTTTTCACATGGGTGATAGGTGTTAGATAACTTTTTGGCTTCATTAAAAATAACACATGTATTGTGTGTTTACTCAGGTTGCCTTTGTTTTTTGTTGTATTTTGTTTGAAGGTCTAAAACTATTTAGTATGAGATACACAAAAACAAAAAAAAATCAGGATACTTTTTCACAGCACTGTATATGTCATTCCTAACATTACCTCTGTCTATGATGAGGGGGATGACAATAAAACCTACTTGTCTTGTTAGCAGATTTCATGACACTATCAATCCTTGGCCAACAGCTACAATCCACACCTTTACTGGTCCTCTGTGTTTTACCTTGGGAATGGGTGCTTTTTTTTGTCATATACAGTCCCTTTTTGAGCAAAACTGCTGATTATGAGACCAAGAAGTTTAATTTTTATCTCCTCTGACCACATCAACTGTAGTACTGCTGCGTTTTGTGGGTTGCTCTCAAGAAGAGCTTCTTTCTTGAACCTTTCCAAACAGCTTGTTATTAAGTAGGGCAATTAATAGTTGATTTTAAACTTGACAACCCCAATAATTAATTAATAATCAATAATTAATTAAACTGTGCAATTGCTATATTTAGCAATATACCTTTTCATTGACAGCATTAACTTTTTTTAATGATGGCCCTGATTGGACTTAATATGATTTTTAACTGTGCCTTTTAAAGCAAAATACTTGGGATATTCTCAAATAGCCTACAGAATTATTCCTTGACTTTGTCTCTAGCCCTAGGGATGATCAGTTCCATAGGTTTTTTTATGCCTCAAAAGAGACCACAAACAAAAATAAACATGTCTCCCCAAGATGAATTACAGGCCCAGGCCATTTCTCCCAGCAAGCCTCCCAAGACAGCTGTTGCTGACAATATAAAGGAGAGTTTTTGGTGCTGATTGTTAGCATTGTTTCTATGTCCTTTTTGTTGGTGGTGGTGTTGTTTTTTGTGCTTTTCATCACCATGGGAGTCATACTTTCATTTTAGTTTGCACAAGTAACTAGTGCCAACCTGAAAACACACTTTTCTCACTTAAATACTTAGCATTGCACCTCTAAAAGTGTACCCGTGAAATACTAAAAAGATTTTCAATAGTATATAATAATGGCAATTAAATATATGAATGTACAGTACGTACAGTATGCGTACAACTTTTTGAACTGTGCTTAATATTTGTTAGAACATCAAGCAAATTCTTGACACAAATCTCTGATCTTTCCTATCTAGTTACTATAATATACATACCAAAAACAATTTCTGCAAGTTACAGTTTAAGCAGGTTTCAGTTCCACAACTGTCTTTTGGAGTGTTCTAAGGTAGCATTTTTAAACTGTCCTACAATATTGCTGCAAAATCTTTAGTCACAGGAATGTTAGCACTTTCCATACTGGCTTTGTTATTGACTAACTGAGAATGCTGTGTGAGCGACATTCTAGTAATGTTGTGAGGCTAATCATAATTACAGAAGATTATTATTATTTTAGAATTTATTTGTGGAATATTACAGCCTAACCTTTTTAGAACCTGCAGCCTTGGCACTAATGCACTATATACTAATGATAATGTATAATAATAATAATATTCTGTTCTAGCTGGGTAAAGGCTGGAATGGGAGTTGGGGTTAAGGAGGGTACGGAAGGCAAGTAGTGATACAATTATTTTGTCATTCAAGCACTTTCATTTATTCATCTTCAGTATCCGCTTTGTCCAGGTCAGGGTCGCAGTGGATCCGGAACACTGGGCACAAGGCGGGAATACACCCTGGATGGGAAGACACACATTCAGAGCTGGGGGAATTTTAACACCTGTTGGGAGGTGGTAGTAAACCAAAGAAATTCCATGGGGAGTACATTACAATAAACATACAGTACATTCAGTGCAATAACTCGAACCCAGAATCAAACTGAAGACCCTGAAGCTGTGAGCAGCAATGCTACCCACTGCACCACCGTGCCACCCCTCAAGCATTTGTATGAGGTCAATATATTCATGAACTACAAAACATGTGCCCTGTGTGGTTAAATAATGATTTGTCTCCACAAATGTTAAATTAAGGTATCAGTGAAGATGTGCTCACTCTTGCATTAAAGGACTTGCCACACAAATGGGTACAAAAGAGCAGCTACTCTTCAGTGGAATTAATCATGATAGCTGTTCCATATGCATTCAGTGTTGTCTGCTAAACACCATGAATATATATGAACAACAGCTGATTAGTGGTTCACACAACCACTGGCTAATGATGGCTATAATATTATCAATACACATGTGCATATTGATTCAGGCCTTTCTTAGTATTTAGATCACTTGTGCCCTGTCCTCTGGATCCAGACTTTAAATGCAGTGCTTGAGCACTTTTTCACAGGACAGGGGAATAAGGACACTTTGTCATCATCGTAGCAGGCTCGAGAGGAATTTAAACACCACTGCACACTCAGCAAATGTCCCCCTAATTTATCAAAAGAGGGAGAGGATAAAGGGTAATATTTAAACAACTCACTCTCATTAATCAGACAATGACGTTTCTCCCTTGATTGCATGCTGCAGGGTCACTGGCCCACTCAGTAGGAGGGTGTGTCAGGGTCTCCTCACCACCCTTACCACTGAAGTCTGCTGAATCAAAACAGCTTGCAGATTTAGGACTGCTGATAACCTCAAGCTTATGGTACACTCTCTTTCAGATAATGAATACCAATTTAAGCCAATTTATACCAGTTATACAGTGATGAAAAGGGTACATTAATAAGGAGAGAATAGTGAAGGGGAGCTAGGAGATCCTCTATAATACTGCATATGCATTTTAATCTAGGCATACATTATATTAGTTACCAAAAAAGCAACAAATATCAAAAAAAAAAAAAAAAAAAAAAAAAAAAGGGGACATCTCACACTTCATTTTTTAAAAACTATTTTCAGCCCACCCACACTCCATCTGATGTATATTATACTTAGGTCCTGATGCACCAAAAGTTTGCACATGCAACATGTGCAACATTGAAAAGATATTTTAAAATAATAAATAATAAATAAAGGTGTAGAGAAGAAGTGTTTTACTGCCAAAATGAATGTGCAATCTGGGACATTTCTATTAAAAGTGTCAATTAAATTGAAAAATAAGCGCAAATAAATTAATTTTGTATCCACAGTGTGATTTATTAAGTCTGAAAGTCACTGTAAACATGTGTAAGCATCTGACTGCCATTTGTAGAGGGGAAAAACACATTAATTAATTAAATCTCTGAATTATGTCTCAGCAACAAAATTGAATGTCCTCGAAAGTATGACTTGAACAGAAATATTACTGATTGTAAGCCTGATTTCATATTATATATATTCAGCTCATGTTCACTGATGTTCACTGACAGCTGGTGGTGATATTAGATTAGATATTAGAAAATTAACATCAATCAATAAGCTCAACAATGAAACTATTAAGGCTGAGTAATGCATTGTACCATAATATCATGATGTCATATACTGTTGGTATAATAAGAATGATGTGGGGCAAACGATTAGACAGTTGCATTTGTGATTTCTTTCTTTCTTACTTTCTTTCTTTTTTAAGACCGATTGACTGTATTTCAAGTGTGCTTTCTCAGTCACTGCTGATGACATGTTACAGATGCATCAGCAAAATGGGCTGAAAAATATTTGCCCAAATGCAAATGGTTTGTTTCACTCCGTGTAATCACCTTGACACGACTGTCACTGATAGGCTGCATGATTCTACAGTCTGGGTTAGAATGAAATCAGCCCCAGCATCACTTCATTATACCATTTTTTTATAACCCTTATTGGTACTGTTGCAACTGGATCCACTAAAAATGGACTGTTCTTGTGAATGTAGTTGTTTCTTAGCCACGGTGTATAACAAAAACTACCAGACATCCTAGTGATGGCTAAAAGACTGGCTTATGAAATAATTGTTTTACTGAATTGCTTGTGTTTTTGTCATAAAGGCACACACTATACACCTGGGGAAAAATAGGTAGGGTATCACATCATCCATCCATTTACCGTACCACTTATCCCACACAGGGTCGCAGGGAGCTTGGAGCCTATCCCAGGGGACACGCCATCGCAGGGCACAACTGCACACACACTCACACACCCATTCACACACTACAGACAATTTGGAAATGCCAGTCATCCTACAATTCATGTCTTTGGACTGGGGAAGGAAACCAATGTACCCGGAGGAAACCCCTGAAGTACGTGGAGAACATGCAAACTCTGCACACACAGGGCGGAGACAGGACTTGAAACCCCAACACTAAGCCACCATGCATAAGTATCACATATCGCATATTTAAATAGTGCTTTTAGCAAAGCAGCTTTATAGAAATCTGGATATGGATTTAGATTTAGGTTCATGATGAACAAGCCAGAGGCAACTGTGGCAAGGAAATACTCTCTGAGACAACATGAGGAATAAACCTTGAGAGGAACCAGACTCAAACGGGAACCCATCCTCTCCTGGATCAGACTAGTTTCATCATGGCTTATACATTTTGAGAGAAACACTCTCAATATCCTAAATGTTGCGAGAATCATTGTGATCATGGAACACAAAGATAGATGGAGCTGAACCGGCTGTGTCTTTCCAGACATCATTGTGCCTTTCCTTGCCCAGACAAGAAGCATAATCTCATTTTTTTCAGTCTGCTTGTGGTCTTCTTTTATATTATAAATTATAAAGACACTCATTAATGCTCCAGTTCCACAAGCTTTTTATCTTTGGAATGCAGTACATATGTAAAATGCTTGCAAATATCTTTGCAAGTTTGTCTCATTGGCTGTATCAGTGGTCATTACAGCAATGACTATCTCACACTAACAAACTTGTATATGCTTTCAGTTGTAAAAACTGATACAAAAATTGAAGACATTGATGACTGCAATAGGAAAGATTAGGAATTACTTAAATCATACCTAAATCAAGCCTGGGAATTCACTTCAGATTCTGAACATGGTGGAAATCAGGGATACAACTGAATATTAAAATCTTTAAGAGTATAAAGATTAAGCCCCGGAGTAAACGTAGCAGTTATATAAAATATAGTAATTATACAATTAGTAATGCTTCACATTTTCACAAAAGTTTTTTTTTTCCTTTCTGATGAATAGATTAAATAATAACATTGACTGAAGCACTTTATAACATCTAGCGAAACGATTAAATGAATCGTGCCTTTTCCCAAGTGGCTGGAACTGTGTTTTCAGTTAAATCTAAGGGGCCGTGCCATATGGTGTTTCAGAGTGATTATGGCATGCTAGATCGCAGCGTGCTTACGTGCCATGTGAGGATAACCTTTCCCTCTTACTCTTTTTTTTTTTTTTTGCCTCAGGCTTTGGGAGTGAATGCCTCAAAAGATGCAGGGCACTGACATCCAAACCCGCATCCCTGCCAGGCAGCTGCAGCCCAGCTCAGTCAGGATTTCACACAAGCTATTGAAGTGAATCAGGTAGACTGCTGTGTTTTGCTGTGCTCTGCTTTTAGCAAACTGCTTTGGCTGAAATTAAAACAAGGAAATCTCTGACAGACAGCTCTTAGCTCTTATTTAATAAATAAATACATAAATAAATAAATACATAAGATCCTGGTGACATCTGTTCTTAGTTACAGTTGTGGTACTGAATCAGATGAAGTGCTAAACTTGTTTTGACAAGATGTAGACAAGCCATGCAAATACACCCGCCTCCCAATTCCACAGTGTGCAGCAGACCTCGTTTAATATCCAGCACTTACACCTGCATGAAATACTCTAAATGCAGGTTTTATGCGTGCACGTCACTGCACATGCATTTTCACCACACACTCTTCCAGCATGAATATTCGTGCTCATGTTATCATCACACAAGGTTTGCAATTCAAGGACCATGAATATTCAAATATCCTTAGGCTGGGAATAATTGTGAATAATTTATCATGCAGTCATATATTTTGGAAATACACGTGAAATACATTCACTGTACACTTTATTAGAAACACCTGTACACCTGCTCATTTATCCAATTATCTAATCAGCTAATCATGTGGCAGCAGCACAATGCATAAAATCATGCAGATACAGGTCAAGAGCTTCAGTTAATGTTTACATCAAACATCAGAATGGGGGAAAAATGTGATCTCAGTGAAATTGACCGTGGCATGGTTGTTGGTGCGAGGCAAGCTGGTTTTAATATTTCAGAAACTACTGATTTCCTGGGAATTTCATGCATAGAAATCTCTAGAGTTTACACAGAATGGTGCAAAAACAACAACAACAAAAAAAAAAAAAACACATCCAGTAAGCAGCAGTTGTGTGGAAATGCTTTGTTGATGAGCGAGGCCAGAGCAATAAATAAACTCAAATGACCACTCTGTACAACCGTGGTGAGTGGAAAAGCATCTCAGAATGCACAACACCAGACCTTGACAGATGGGCTACAACAGTAGAAGACCATTGGGTTCCACTCCTGTCAGCCAAGTACAGGAATCAGAAGCTACAGTGGGCACAGACTCACAAAAACTGGACCTCTCTCATAGTCAAGGTGTTTTATGCCCACAGAAATGCTACTCACTGGATGTTTTTTTGTTTTTCGCACCATTCTGCGTAAACTCTGGAGACTTTTGTGAGTGAAAATCCCAGAAGTTTCTGAAATACTCAAACCAGCCCATCTGGCACCAATCACAGAGATCATATTTATATTCCAGTGATTAGAAGTTCTACAGGCATAAACACCTTGGTGGTGAAATCCAGTTTTAGTTAACCTGTGCCCACTGTAGCCTCAGATATCAGATCTTGGCTGACAGGAGTGGAACCTGATGTGGTTTTCGACTGTTGTAGCCCATCTGCCTCAAAGTTCAGAGTGTTGTGCATTCTGTACGCTCATCACGACTATAGCCTTCCTGTCAGCTCAAACTAATCTGACCATTTTCCTCTGGCCTAGCTCATCAACAATGATTTTCCATAGAACTGTCACTCACTGGATGCTTTTTGTTTTTTGCACCATTCTTTTTAAACTCCAGATACTGTTGTGTGTGAAAATCCTAAGAGATCAGCAGTTTCTGAAATACTCAAAGCAGCCCTTCAGGTACCAGCAACCAACAACACAGTCAAAATCGCATTGGACTACGTCACATGTCACATGACTGTTTGCACCTGATTCACATTTTGGTTTAATGAGTACTTGTATTTAAGTCACATCTTACACAGCACACATTGTCTTGCGTTTGTCTTTTGTGATCATTGTTGTCTGTCGATCTCTGCTACCCTAGTTATGTGTACCTTGTTCCCTTGCCTAGTTTTCTCGTGTTTGGTATCATAGTCTTTTGTTTTGTTTTCACTCACCTTAAATAAAATAGTCTTGACTTGCACCTTCATTACATGACATGAACATTAACTGAAGCGTTACACCAAGGGAGAGGAACAGTACCATATAACACAATCCAGTACTTACTGCTCTTAATGTCCAATAAAATATTAATTCTTGCTTCCTCTAGCATTGTCGTCATATCTGAGCTTCAGAAGGATAGCACCTGCTAAGCAGAACATGTTTTTTGACAATTGCAATTGCAGTATCTGACAGGAGAAAAGGCAAGAAATTGTAATAACACTGTTCCATCATTCTTGTAGATTTAGTGTACAGGAAAGCATGTGCGAGAGTCAGTAGAAACATGTGTCCTGGCAATCAGTGGACAGCTTCATCAGAGTGGAACACTCTGTTATTGCTTCTCTGTGTGCGTTCTCTCTTACTGAGGTTCTCACAACAGGCTATATATAGCTACATACTGTGTATAAGAAAAATGTTTCTCAAAGGTATTCCATTTTTAACTGCTGTAAAAGCATTTTTCATTCAGCTCCAAAGCATTTTCCATGAAATCAGCATTACATGTACCTAATGAAACTGCCTTGTGGTTTATATATATATATATATATATATATATATATATATATATATATATATATATATATATATATATATATATATATATATATATATATATATATATATATATATATACACATACATACATACATACATGCTTCCGTAATATATATATATATAAAATTCTGCCAATCATAGCAAAATAAAATGCTCCTTATGCTTTTCATTTAGTCTGTCTTCTTTCATAAACCATTAGTAGTTACTGACTGACACATCCTGTTGGTAAGGGATAGAATTAGCGGCTCTGTATTGGTGAATATGCACGTTGGCTTGACTCAATAATTTTACTGAACATTCTTGTCAGGCCAAATAACACGCCGCTCCTTCGTGATTTAAGAGGAAATCTTACGGAAGCATTTTGACAGCCGAACCCAACTATAAAATAATGTCAGGTTTAAACATTTTTAAACAGTATTGACAAACCACTCAGTATGTTACGCTGTTTGGTTATAGTAAAAGCATCTTGACAGGCCAAATGGTGGCATAAATATTCATGTTAAGCCTGAGTAACATGCACAATTTTCACTATTATCTTAATGGAAGCATTTGTTCAGACAGCTGCTGGTGACATTGTTGGAAATAACACAGTCCCTACATTAGCCAAATAATAGATGCACAGCAACAAACAGCTTAAGGTCCTTCAAGTTTAGAGTATCTTTAAGTTCTAAAAGTTTACAAACTTTAATTCATGGTGAATAGATGTCAAATAAAAGGTGATATGAAATCTATAGACGTTAATCTCACATACATGATATGACTTTCCACCCCTGCGTAAAATTCACATAAACTTCACTTGAAATTTATATACGTTGGCTTTAGACACTTCACATGTTGCGTTTCACACATTTTTCACATGTAGTGAATATGTTTTTATTTTCACATGTAATTATTTCACGTCATTTATATACCCATGTGATTTCTTAATGGTTAGTTTATTTTCACGTGATTTTGTCTTGTTTTTTTCACGTGATTTTTTTTCCACAATTCAATTCATAGTGCAATTCATACGTGATCACATACTACTTACATAATCATGTTGGATCACGTGAAATGTGTTTGATTTTTCCTTAAGGGCAGTTAAACAGCAATAAACACTACATATGTATTCATACCATCACCTAATATAACATAAATTTTATCAAGTGATTGGAGAGAAAGAAATTCATTTTGTCACTAGTTGTGGAAACTTTTAACTTGTAATTTACTTGAATTTTTTTCTTTCATCTAATACGTTTGACTTACTAGCAGTGTTGGGGAGAAGCTAGCTACAAGTAATGACATTGCTACCTTAACTAAATTTTTAGTAGTGTGGCAGTAGCTGAGCTATTTTCAAAATAACAAGCTTTTCCAGAAATGTTTGCGATTTCCTGACCTAAACCAAGAGCAATTTCTAACAATTCTTAACTTTAACATATGTGACAGTGAGAATAATACCTTATACCCATCTCTGTAATCTGTTCCTACATACGCTTTATATTTATCAAGGCAATTTGTATTATAACATCTAGTTATTAGCATATTAGAGTTATCATCCTAGCTAACATTTGAGAGATTTGGAATAAAGCTGTTATTTCCTCATGTTCTTTGGTTCTTTGGTGAAAGATTAAGTATCTAAACAATCAGTAATTAAAATGAATGTGTGATTTGAGGAAGGCATCTTTTTCTTTTGTGAATTTTTCTTATACTTTTATTTTCATACTTTAAGTAAGTTGAAGAGTTTATACCTTTAAAGTGTTGAGTTAGATGTGTCGTTTTCTTTTACTTGAGTGAAGAATTTGAGTACTTTTACCAACTCTGTCAATACAAATAGTGATCAAAATAATTTTGTCATGTCCTTAATTCACAATGCCCTCAGAATTTCCAAGGGTCCATCTGGGGGCCGACATGAAGACACAAATGTTTAGAATAACCATATTAAGGGCAGTTAGGGTTTTCTATCAGAGTAAAGAAGGTGTGCTCACATGAAAAAAAAATTAAATAAGTACAGCCTGACATCAGTTTAGCCATTGCTGCTCTTGCCATCTCCTGGATGAAATTGAATGTCCACTTTTCTATCACTCTGTGCTAGCAGGCTCGTTGGAAAAAAAGTGCAAAAAGCATCCCAGCACTCCAAAGTATCCTGTGATGACTTCTTAATAGAAGGTTAGCATAGCTATCACCCAGCAAGTATGTGGCATCAATGAAATTAAGAAATCTTAATCAATGTAATATGATGTCATCAACATGCTTCCAGCAGGGAAATATCAGTTTCATTATACATGTCATGGAAAAAAAGCATGTCAGTCATAGACATACATCAAAGCATTAGTGAGACCTCATTATGCTATCCATTGGCCCTCTCTTTTAATTACCAATTAAGAGCAATGCATTGTCAGATCTACTCAGCATCAAATTAAGGCAAGGTTCATGGTGCGTGAGTGATTCCAGGCTGAATCATACCTGTTTAGCCTGATATCAACCCCCTCTGCTCCATTGTGCCCTATTGCCTAGCTCCCTGAGTAGATTAGCCAGCAGAGGAGCACCCATTAGCCCTCTGCCCACTCTATCAGCCTGGGAGGAATTTATTATTGTCACAGAAATACTACAGGATTATAGTTCTTACAAAACCAAATGTCTCTCAAGGGGGGTTTGATAATAATAATAATAATAATAATAATAATAATAATAATAATAATAATAATAATAATAATAATTCTATGGTGCTTTGCATTTTCAAGCCCAAGGACAATTCACAGAGGATAAAAAATAAAAAATAAAATGAACAGCAACGTTCTCTGACCAGGAGTGAAAAAGCTTTGCCAGAGGAAGGAATATAGGAAGGAATGTATAAACAAGTGTTGGGTGTTTTTATAAATTGATGGTGAATGATTAATTGATCGCAAACATCAGTCATTTTTTCATATTGCCAAAATCCTGAGACATTGTATACATTAAGGCAAGGCACTACAGGTGAAAAATATCACAATCACAAGCAATCATTTCCAGTTGAGTGCCTATATTCTTAATCTTTTTGTATTTGAACTTTTTTCAAAAATTGACATTTATTTATGCAAGTCAGGTTTAATCTAATTAAATGTCCATACAATTTCATCTGCAAAATCCAGTCTTGGAGTTGATGTTAGAATTAAAATTTTTATCTCAGTGTGAAGATGTTTTCTCAGAGAAAGACTTATATAAAACAGTTTGTTAGAATATCATTTCTTTTTTAATAATCAAGAATAAAATCATGCACTGTTATGAACATTTTGTGACATTTTTCTGTAAACTTACATAAATCCAACAATTATCAACATTTTGGGAAATTCTTATGTAATATCCTTCTAAGTAGGGTGTCAGGTGGAAGAGATAGAAACAGTTACAGGTGTTGGCAGACAAGCCCAAAACGTAAGGCACAAACATGGTTGTAAACAGGAGCAAGGCCAGGTGATCAACAAAATGACTTAATGGGGCAAAAACCAGAATCAAAAAAAGACAGAAACAAGATCGTGAACTAGAGAAACATGCATGATAAACATTTGGAATGTCAGGGAAATAAACACTGGGAGATACTTCACAGTGACTGTGTTCTGAAAGGCCTTAAATGGTGTGTGTATGTTGAATTTGTGCATGACATGGAGCAGGTGGCCTGGGTGTTGTAGTACATTGCAGTCATGTTTATAGGCCACTATAAACAGAAGTTGAGTTTGACGTCAATTCCAGCATTGACATTAGTGTTCTTTGAACCGGAGGACAGAGTGAAATGGAATCTGCTGAAGAAGATGACCCAGTATGCTTGATGGGAATTTCACCTCTTGGCTGTCTTGGCAGATATTTGATGTTCTTGTGCTTGATGAAAATGGTGAAGGAGTGTGCATCCTCCTCTAGCCAGTGACGCCAAACTTCTAGCGCTAACTTTACAGCAAGGAGTTCTCTGTCGCCGGTATCAGTAACATTCAGCAGGACTCAGTTTCATTAAAAAGAATGCCACAGGATGGAGTTTAGGCTAATTGCAGAAACACTGAGATAATACAGCCTTGACCTCTGTCTCTGATGCACTGACCTCCACGATGAGTTGGATAAAGGTGTAGTCTGTGGTCAAGTTCCACTTGAGTTTCTTAGGACCTTTTTTCAACAAGGATATGAGTGGGGCAGCGATGGAGCTGAAACCATGCATGAATTAATTATATAAATTTATGAACCACAGAACCCTCTGGAGCTCTTTGACTGTGGAGGATCTAGGTCATTCACTTACAACTGAGACTTCTCACTGGTCCATGAGAACCCCTTCTAAGCTGATGATGTACCCCAGGAACAACACCTTGGACAAGTGGAACTCATAGAGATGGTTTTGAAGTAGACAAGCTAGCAGTTGATTTACATGAGAGACATATAAGCAATGATGAATTTTCATAGCATGTCATCCAGCACATCATTGATAAGACATTGGGAAACTGCTGGAGTGCAAGAAAGCCCATATAGCATTACACAGTACTCATATTGGCCAGAGGTGGTGCTAAAGGCAGTCCTCTCTGATGTGAATGAGGTTATAAGCACTACATAGATCAAGCTTTGTGTAGATCTTTGCATTACACAGTTGTTCTAGTGCTCAGGGCACTAGAGACAGAAGTTTTGTATTTTATGGTTATATTATTTAATCCTCTGTAATCTATGCAAGGTCTGAGTCCTCCGCCTTTCTTTTCAACAAAAAAGAATCCTGCCAATGTAGGAGAGGTGGATGGTCAGATGTACCCCTGTATGAGGGCTTCCTCAATGTATTCTTCCATAGCCTCATATTCAGTTGCAAAAAATGATGAATCCACTAACATGGAGGAGTGCTGCCAGCCATGAGCTCAATGCCACAGTTGTAGGTCCTGTGAGTAAGCAGGCCGCTAGCCTTGACTTTGCTGAAAACTTCTCTGAATTCTTAATTTACAGAGGGAATTTTGACCATTGAGCCACTTTCAGGGCTCTCCAAGGAGGTTGAGGTGACTAGGAGCTTGGGGACTCGAGTCAATGAGTATGACCATGTGCTGACTCCTGGGTGATTTCCCTCTCAGCCCAGGATATCCTTGGGTTGTAGGTTTGCACCCATAGAAAGCTGACAACTATGTGGCACTTGGAGGTGATGGTGACCAGGAATGGAGGTTGCTGACTTGGAGCATGATGGGGAGAGTGCTGTGTGTGATGGATGCTCCTCCGATGGGTCCTCCATCCAGTGCTTTAATTTGGAGTGGGTTTTGCAGTGGCTTGGTGCTCAATTTGAAAGTTTCAACAAGGGCCTGGTCAAGGAAATTTCAAGCAGCTCCAGAGTTGATCAAAGCTTAAACTTTGGAGAGAAGTTTGGAGAGTGTCTTATCAGCACTTTTACAGAAAATGTATGACAGGAAAGAAAATGAGAAGGACTCACCATTGGGGAATGACTGGAGGGGGCCATAAGGGACACTGTGCCACCTGATGCTTGGGATCACCACAGCAGTAACACGGTCTCTCCCTTCTGTGCTTTTTTGGCTGATTTGCATGGGTTCATGAGGGCTTGATGGAAGTCTCTCCACACTGGTCACTTACGGGGAAGTTCGTCCAGATGAATGGAAAGATCAATAAGGGAGTCCAGTGCAATTTGTTCACCCAGCCTGCTAACTCTGTCAGAACATCTTGGTTGAGTCCCTGACACAAAATAACACCTTGAGTGCGTTATCTTGATAGACAGAACTTGTTTGATAGACAGAAGTTGCTCACTCAATTCCTTTCCCTCTGGTGAGTGGTCGAAAACTCGTTGAAAGAGCTCGATGAAGCGATGACAAGATTTGTTCCCTTCCATGTGACCTTTGTCAATCAGGAAATTGATGAACTGGGTGATTTGGTGTGTTGATCAGAAATCCCTTCTTGGTTATAGAAATACAGAGGACTGGGTCTCTGGAGTATTTGTCCAGGCATGCTATGAGCTAGGAGACCGATGGTGAACACACTGCTGGTGCAGCTAGTAATGGGGTCAGCGTGCAGTTGAGATGCATGAGTTTCATGTTGATCATGGCTAGCTGCTGGTGTTGTTCCCCAACGAGATGTCCTTGAGGCGCTAGTACCTGCTGCCAGTCTAGCACACCTGCTGCCTCCATGTAGATGGTGAAGTATACTGTCAGGTGGCAGAGATAGATGCAGTTGCTGGCTTTATTTTTTTAAAAACAGGCAGACAAACCCAAAACATAAGGCACAAAAATGGTTGTAAACAGGAGCAAGGTCAGGCGATCAACAAACCAGAATAAAAAAAAGGACAAAAAAGATCATGAAGTAGATCCATAATGAGAGCCATTATCTCCAAATGGAAAAACTCTGCACAGTAGTGAACCTTCCCAGAAGTGGCCGACCTTCCAAAATTCCTCCAAGAGCACAGCAACTACTCATCCAGCAAGTCACAAAAGAGCCAAGGACAACATCAAAGGAACTACAGGCCTCTCTTGCTTCAGTAAAGTTCACTGTTCATGACTCCACTATCAGAAAGACACTGGGCAAAACTAGTATCCATGGAAGAGTGGCGAGGTGAAAACCAGTGCTAACCCAGAAGAACATTAAGGATCATCTAAATTTTTCCAAAACACAACTTGATGATCTTTTGGGAGAATGTTCTGTGGACTGATGAATCGAAAGTGGAACTGTTTGGAAGACAGGGGTCCTGTTACATCTGGCGTAAATCAAACATTGAATTCCAAGCATGGTGGTGGAAGTGTGATGGTGTGGGGATGCTTTGCTGGTTCAGGGCCTGGGCAACTTGCAATATTGAGGGAAACATGAATTCTGCTCTCTACCAGAAAATACTAGAAGAGAAGGAGAATGTCCAGTCTTCAGTCCGTAAGTTGAAATTCAAGCGCAACTGGATTATGCAGCAAGACAATGATCCAAAGCCTAGGAGTAAACCCACCTCTGAATGATTAAAAAAAAAAGCTAAATTAAAGTTTTGGAGTGACCTAGTCAAAGTCCAGACTTGAACCAAGTGAGAAACAGGCAGTTCATGCTTGAAAACCCTCCAATGTGGCTGAACTAAAGCAGTTCTGCAAAGAAGAGTGGGCCAAAATTCCTCCACAGTGATGTGAAAGACTCCAGTTATTGGAAGCGTTTGGTTGCAGTTATTGCTGCTAAAGGTGGCACAATCAGATTTTAAATGTAAGGGGGCAATTAGTTTTTCACATGGGTGAAAGGTGTTGGATAACTATTTTTGGCTTCAATATAAAAAAAAAATAATAATAAAAACTATATAGTGTGTTTACTCAGGTTGCCTTTGTTTTACGTTGTATTTCATTTGAAGATCTAAAACTGTTTAGTATAAGATATACACAAAAACAGAGGAAATCCGGCAAATACTTTTTCACAGCACTGTAAATCCGAAAATACATTCATAAACCCTGAATATATAAATGCAAATCTGAATATATACAGTGAGGAAAAAAAGTATTTGATCCCCTGCTGATTTTGTACATTTGCCCACTGACAAAGAAATGATCAGTCTATAATTTTAATGGTAGGTGTATTTTAACAGTGAGAGACAGAATAACAACAAAAAAATCCAGAAAAATGCATTTAAAAAAAGTTATAAATTGATTTGCATTTTAATGAGTGAAATAAGTATTTGATCCCCTATCAATCAGCAAGATTTCTGGCTACCAGGTGTCTTTTACACAGGTAACGAGCTGAGATTAGGAGCAAATTCCTTCTTAAAGGAAGTGCTCCTAATCTCAACTTGTTACCTGTATAAAAGACACCTGTCCACAGAAGCAATCAATCAATCAGATTCCAAACTCTCCACCATGGCCAAGATCAAAGAGCTGTCCAAGGATGTTAGGGACAAGATTGTAGACCTACACAAGGCTGGAATGGGCTATAAGACCATCGCCAAGCAGCTTGGTGAGAAGGTGACAATAGTTGGTGCGATTATTCGCAAATGGAAGAAACACAAAATAACTGTCAGTCTCCCTCGGTCTGGGGCTCCATGCAAGATCTCACCTCGTGGAGTTTCAATGATCATGAGAACGGTGAGGAATCAGCCAAGAACTACACAGGAAGATCTTGTTAATGACCTCAAGGCAGCTGGGACCATAGTCACCAAGAAAACAATTAGTAACACACTACGCCGTGAAGAACTGAAATCCTGCAGCGCCCCCAAGGTCCTGTCTGAAGTTTGCCTGAATGATTCGGAGGAGAATTGGGGGAAAGTGTTGTGGTCAGATGAGTCCAAAATCGAGCTCTTTGGCATCAACTCAACTCGCCGTGTTTGGAGGAGGAGGAATGCTGCCTATGACCCCAAGAACACCATCCACACCGTCAAACATGGAGGTGGAAACATTATGCTTTGGGAGTGTTTTTCTGCTAAGGGGACAGGACAACTGCACCGCATCAAAGGGACGATGGACGAGCCCGTGTACCGTCAAATCTTGGGTGAGAACCTCCTTCCCTCAGCCAGGGCATTGTAAATGGGTCGTGGATGGGTATTCCAGCATGAAAATGACCCAGAACACACAGCCAAGGCAACAAAGGAGTGGCTCAGGAAGAAGCACATTAAGGTCCTGGAGTGGCCTAGCCAGTCTCCAGACCTTAATCCCATAGAAAAACTGTGGAGGGAGCTGAAGGTTCGAGTTGCCAAACGTCAGCCTCGAGACCTTAATGACTTGGGGAGGATCTGCAAAGAGGAGTGGGACAAAATCCCTCCTGAGATGGGTGCAAACCTGGTGGCCAACTACAAGAAACATCTGACCTCTGTGATTGCCAACAAGGGTTTTGCCACCAAGTACTAAGTCGAAGGGGTCAAATACTTATTTCACTCATTAAAATGCAAATCAATTTACAACTTTTTTGAAATGCGTTTTTCTGGATTTTTTTTGTTGTTATTCTGTCTCTCGCTGTTAAAATACACCTACCATTAAAATTATAGACTGATCATTTCTTTGTCAGTGGGCAAACGTACAAAATCAGCAGGGGATCAAATACTTTTTTCCCTCACTGTATTGTCTACATCTCAATATAAATATATATTTATGATCAGGCATGTCAATAGACAGGTGTTCTTACTAAATCTTTGTATGAAAGCAGTAGGCCTATACATCCTGTGTATATTTATCAAAGCAAATATTGTACTATTATATTGTATAATTATTTTAAGTGTGCATCACTTATCTTAACCAAAGGAAGTATGTTCCTCTACTTTACAAAAGGCTGGTCATAGTGCCAAATGGTCCTCACAGTCTGTTAACAGTGTTAATGCAATGTAGGTTTTCTGTAGAATTCTACAAGATAATTATAGAAATCTGCCATGTGGAGAGAACTGTGAAGAACCCTTTGGCTTCCAAACTATGACCAGTAATACACTGAGGGAAAAAAAAACTTTTAAAAACTTTTATATAGTATATAACTTATACTGCTTTTATGTGCAAAGCTGCTGATTATAATAATCGTGGTGTAAAACAAAACCTGATTGCATCAAGCATGTTTATTGGTTTAGTCAAATATGGAAAAAAGGCATCAAATTCTAAATTTGTTTATATTTACAAAATACAGTTAGGTTGGTCAGTGAAAACACTTAATATCTTTTCTTTGTACTTTTGTCAGTTAATTAAAGTTTCAAGAGACTTGACAAATCACAAACTTTTGTTTTTATGGCATTTTAGAAAAAAACCCAACTTTTATTGAAATGGGGTTATATGAATATATAATCATGGTTTATAACTATATATTCAGGATTTACATTTACATATTCAGATTATAAATATACATTCACAATTTACATTTATATATTCAGTTATAACTATATATATTCTGATTTACATTTATATATTCAGAATTATAGATAGATAGATATAGATAGATAGACAAAATTATTATGTATAATTGTTATTACTACAGTTTAAGAGGAGGCATGTTATAGATGTAATTTATTTAAAAATTTAAAAAACAATTGACATGACAAGACATATAGTGTCTTGTCTTAAGCTATATGTAACCAGTAGAAGGTTTATGCTGTGCTAAATCCTGGCCAGCAAAATGACATCTCGATCTGCATATACAGCCCAGAGCCATCAATGCAGATTTTTTTGTCAGCAGGGAAAATCCATTACCTGTTCATCTCACCTTGCAAGAAAGCTCTTTTTTTCTTTCAATCTGTGAGCTTTATCATTGCCTGGTCTACAGAAAAGGCCAAAAGTTCAGCTGGAAACCTAATTCTTTTGAGAGTGTGTGATGTGGTAGAAATGCTGCTGAGCTCTCCGGATAAGAGTTCGATTCTCTGCTGTATTGTGTCGCACTGTGAGCTGAGATTTCAAGCTGGCTCTTAATACAATTGGCGTCTAAAAGACAAAAGGTGTTTGTCACCGTGCTGAGATGCAGACGTACAGAGGAACAGCATCCGAACATGCCTGAACCCAACCTGCTTGTCTTGCTGCACTGGTGTCCTTGAAAAGCAAAAGACAAGCACTTTATCCAAATCTAGTGTTTCTTTTTCTTTCTACATAACTTTGCTTTCTTTTATTTTTTTAACAACCATTTTTCTTGCTCCCTTTCTCATCTCCTTCGTTCTCTTTGCACTGACTTCTGCTTCCTTTCCTGTTCTTACTTGGTGCACTAATAGCTGAAATTGCTAATCTAACTCGGAGGTAATGTCAATGAGAGTGAGAGTGACGGATGAGAAAATTGCATCTTTTGCAAATCTACCCTTTAATTTTCTGTGAGAAGAGATAAAGAAAGAATACGACATACAACAAAGCAGAGGCATCTCTAATGAGCTATATCAGATGAATACTGTATCACAAGCATTAAGTCAAAGTAGGTTATATAATCTAACAATACCGCTCTGCCTTCCTTTTTTTTTTCAAAAGGATTGTTCTGCTACCATGTAAAAAGAAAAAGGAAGAAGAAGAAGAAGAAGAAGGAGAAGAATAAATCAAATACCCTGCAGATGGCAAGAAAGTCTCTAAGAGGCTTTCAGTAATTTGGTGTATTAATGAATTCGTTCTTCACCAGAAACCTTTTATAGGCTCTAAGAAGTCAATTTTTTCCCTGATTCTCTGGTGTACAGTATGCCAACACACTCATGTGTAGATCAACAGATGAATCCTGACAGAATTCAACTGACAGAAATTCCATTTCCTCAGTGTATATTGTGTCTTGACTTGTCCTTCATTCCCTGAATTAAAGCAAGAGAGGATCATATGTAGCTCTCAAGCAAGCAATGACCTTCTTCCTCACTGCTACTGTGTATATGGGATATATATTAGTGTGAGGTAAATGATAGTTTGATTAGGTCTCAGGCATTAGAATAGCTCATCATATAACCTAGGCAAAATAAGGTACAGTACTGTGCAAAAGTTTTAGGCACATGCAAAGAAATGCTGTAGAGTTAATGTTAATTAAAATCACATGTAGCATAGGTAATGAGGTTTAAAAGATGCTTCACATGCAGGATCGAATAATGAATTCTAAAGCTCGAATACATGTTTAATTATTCTAAGTGAACAAAACTGTGAACAATATGCAAAATGTATATTAGATGTGGCATAGATACTGAAGGTTATTTTACAGCTGCCCTTGAATCTATGTATAACCATTATGGTCATTATATAATAAAATCTTTATGTAATACTGTTAAATCTACAAATGGACAATTGGAAATGTTCAAGTTCCTAAACACATGCAGTAAATGCATAGCAAACATTAATGACATGCAAATTTATTCAAATTTAATCATGGCCAGTGTGTGAATCATATTTATTTATATCATATTTATTTATTAATCAATAATTTCAGTGGTCTGCTTGTCAGATAGAGTTCATAATTGTACAAATTATTCACTGGGCCATTTGTCACTAGTGCCACAAAACCCCCAAGGGATGATGGCTATGTTAGAACACTTTTAGATTCTCTAGAGTTTTTATTATTAACAAGATTAAATCATGTGCTGTCTAGCGTTCTGCAAGCCAAGCCATCACAATCAGTAAAATATCTTGTATTTCTTAAAAAAATATTACTACTGCTACAGTGTTTTAGGCTTTATTTTACATACTTCTTGTGGTCTTTTCTACTGCTGTATGAATGATTCACCTGTGGGAGATGGCACAATCACCAGATCCTACCTCACAGCTGTTAGTCACCTGCTCCCCAGTTCCCACCATTTTTCACCAGTTTCTTGGCTACAACATCACAATCTCACTATTTCATGGTCCAACCTGGAGATTTACTCATGGTCTCCTCTGTATTACACCAAATGCCTCAAAAAAAAATTGAAGACTAATAAATGGATTTTTCTCCATTTCTTAAATATCTGCAGACACTGTTCCAGTTAGGTGGGCACTCCAATGTTCCCTATTTAAAGGAGTGATATGAAAATTTGTCTTTTCTGAATGCACTACTTTTCACCAGCAAACACTTTTCCACACACACCTCACGTGTAAGAGCAGTCATATCCAAGTAATTCAACAGTCCCTAAGATTATATCTGAATATTTCTCACTACCAAGAAACTGCCTACCAATGATCACAATTATGATATTGGGAATTGGAAATTACTCATCAAACTAAGTTCTAAAAGAGTAGGGCATTAGATTGAGGGAGCTCAGGAATCATTTAATGTATTAATTTACCACAAATACTTTGAGCATGTACGCACAACAGAGGCACTTTTCTTTAGCCGTTTTGATTTATTATTTTGTACCTTTCTGGATCCAAGAATAGCAAGACAGATGTTCTCTTATGCATCCATCAAGTAAGAATCACTCCGCAAGAGTCTGAGTCAAACATACCTGCATCCTCATTTGGTGCTAGATCTTATAGAAGAGAATGAAGAGTATAAGAGTGATGTAAACAGGAAAAAACAAAACCCTTACCTGTCATTTGTCCACCAGGCAACCTTTGTTCCCTTCAGCACCAGAGGCTGTTTTTTCATATAAGCACCAAGGTATTGAATGGGCATTTCAGGTATTGTTCCAACCTCAGGAATGATTTGCATGCCAGTATAACTTCATGTGTATAACACCCACTCATTTCTGTCATTTACCACTAGAAACCACCTCACCACTACATTTACCAGTGTTTCCTCTATATATACAGTGTGCATGTTCTATTAACTGGAAATAAACAGAATGTTTTAGAAATTCTGAAAACGATAGATACAGTGGATGTCATAAGTTTACATACGGTTTGTAGAATGATCGGTGTAAATTGTTATTATTTTATTAAAATAGCTTTTTTTTTTTTTTAATTTAGCACTTCAGAAGCTACATAAGATATCTACACATTTCTCAGAAGAAGTGTTCAAAATTGTAATCAATGTATCATGTTGCCTTCTTGAGAATCAGTGAATGTTTGCACCTTTTGTAATAGTTGTGTACAAGTCCCTCAGTTTAACTGCTCAGGGCAAACAAGGGACTCATGCACAGCTATCTAAAACATAAAAACAGTCGTTGATCATCCAGGTAACAACACACACTATTAAGAATCAAGCGTATGTCAATTTTTGAACTGGTTCATTTGCGTAAATTCAGTTATACAGACAGACCAACAGACAGACATATAGACATATAGACATATAGACAGACAGATAGATAGACAGACAGACAGACAGACAGACAGACAGACAGACAGACAGATAGATAGATAGATAGATAGATAGATAGATAGATAGATAGATAGATAGATAGATAGATAGATATCCATCCCTTGAGAAGAATTATCTAATTGATGACAGGTTTCAATTAAGATCAGGAGGATCTTCTTGTGTCTTGAACAAGTTGTTGCAAAGTCATGGAAAATAACCCAGTAAAATTGCTGCTGAAAGCTGATTGGCCATTTAAAAAAAAAAAAATCATTAGAAATACACTTACAGATTAATGCAAAGAAGCATTATATGCAATTTCAACTTGACTGGACTTATGATGCCTGGGAAACAGTTATTTGAATTTGACTCCAGTTAGCAGCTTGAGTCTTGGAGGTAGTCCATGTGTACATCTCCAGTATCATTAGTGGCCAGAAAGGAAGGTATTCCAAACAAGATCAAGAATGGCTCACTTCCAAAGATCTTAAAGTCCTCATATCTCATTTAGTGGTTCCTTTTGATGTTCAACAGAAGGTCAACAAGATTTCCTTAAAAATTGGTTTGTTATCACAACAACTCGATTTCTGTGCCTCATCCAATTTCATTGTTCAATTCCTTAGGCCAGTAGGTCCTAATCCCTTGGCTGAGGCAGTCTCTCAATATGCTTCTCCTCCACTGAACATGATTGATTCACTGACACATCATCAGGTCATCTTCTTTCCACTGTGGACTGAAGCATGCTCCTGGACTCTCTACTGTGGGTGTTTTCAGCACTTGAATGACGGGTAGAGATTAGTCTTTAGGGATCCTGTTAGACTCCTACTGTTTGCATTCTGGTTGTTGGGAGCTGTTCCCTTGGAGATAGTCTACCTCTGGTCACTCTTCCTCATGCTTTCCAGTGTTTATCGCCTCCAGTCTACGTATTAACTGCCAACCCCACTAACCAACTCCAGTCATCCTGAGTTTCTAAGCTGAACTTCAGTGTATTTGGATTTTGAGTGCTATTGTTTCTGTATTTTGGTCTATGATTCTCTAGAGTGCCCTTTTTATTTTGTGTTATTTTCCTTCCTTAACCCTTTCTCGCACTACACTGGCGTTCAACTGGAAATCAACTTGTTGGACATTTTCAATCAATATAAACATATGAATTATTTAATTGCCGCAAGTCTTTTACAAGATTAGTCAAGACACCATTGTATGGTTTCTGTGTGTGAAGTATTGTGACTTTGTGTTTAGCTGCTGGTGAGCAGGTTGATAGGGAAGTGGAGGGGTGTGAGCCCCGTGCTGGACAAATAATTCACACCTCTCCACAATAACAATGGTACAGAGATAAAACAGACAAAACAACTAAAGCTTGTTTGATATTAAAACACTGTATACAACTGACACAATAAAATTATAACATTTAAATCCAGTAGGCTAGATAAAAATAAAAAAAACAACTGCAA
Source organism: Cranoglanis bouderius (assembly GCA_023630585.1). Taxonomy (NCBI): domain Eukaryota; kingdom Metazoa; phylum Chordata; class Actinopteri; order Siluriformes; family Cranoglanididae; genus Cranoglanis; species Cranoglanis bouderius. Next base: position 10,932,611 of record CM042555.1, read on the forward strand.
ATTCTTAAAGCCCTGAGTGTCTACTTTCATATGAGCAATTACCCACTACTGTGGAATGCGACATCACAAATAAATTCAGTGCTGAAAACTGGCACCCCCAAAACAGGAGTTTTTTGTACCTGTCTGCTAATGGATAGTTTCCCTGAGTATTGGTATTTGGTATTTATTATTTTGAGATAACTGAATCTTTAAATGAGTTGTCTATAGATAGATCTTTTTTTCTTCTTCTTTGTTTTCTGTATAAGTATGCATATCTGGTTTCTACCCCATATTTAAGTGGGTGAGCTAAATTCAGTATTGATAGAGAAAATAAAATGGTTGCATTCATAATTCTAAGCAAAAGGCCCAGAGCTTCCAGCTGAACCCATTTGCTACTTTATACACAACTGGTAATGGGGAATGAGTTGAGATGGAACAAACCTATTGCATATTGCTTATGAGCCTGCATTGTGCTGAAATCATCTCAGCAAGGCAATTCACTGCAAATGGGAGATTTGTTATTCATTCTGCTAACAAAGATGATTTTACCAGGAGGGAAAGACTGGGCGTGTGTGTATATCTTATTCTCAGCAGCTCAGCCAAACTGGGTTAAATTGGATAAATGGTAAAACACACAGTTGGCCTGAAGCAGTGGTGTAAAGCAATTCATTACTGTACTTACATGTGTTTTCGTATATTTTCTAATTTACTTCTACTTTATTTCACTACATTTTTCTGATAGTTTTCCCAACAACCACACTTACTTACCACACTGAGAGTCATTATAGCTACTATATGCCCGAACATTCTCCACTGAAGTAGGTTAGGTACCATTATCATGGTTAGAAACAAAAGAATAATGTACACATTAACACTATGAAATAGTATGGAATCAAGAAGTAGTGAACACTGAGAAAAGTGTTAAACCAAAAATATTTTATATTTTAAATTCTTAACAGTATTCCTGATGAAGCTTCGCACCCCCTTGGCATTTGTCTTATTAATATGTTATTAGTAATATGTAATATAGTACATAGTAATATGTACTAATAATAATATGTTTTACCATAAGCCTTTACAGCAATTCCTTTAAGATGATTTTAGGTTAAGACTATTTATTTTCATGCAGATGCAAGCAAGTGGTCAAAGACAATATTCAGTAATATGAACATACATTGTTTTTTTTGTTTTTTATTTGTTTTTTTTTTATTCACCCTTTGTAACTGCCTGGTCAGAGTCGCAGGTTTGTTTATATTCTGGGAAATTCATTAGAAAACACTGTGGGCAGGCACAAACTAAAATGACTGTATAAGTGTGAATTTTAATAAATAAATAAATAGATAGATAGATATAAAGTCCCACAGACATCTCCAGTTGAGATCAACTTAATGATGTAGCTGAAGTTGAGGAAGCGTCAGAGCCAGAATTCAGATACCATGCTGGCAGTGATGCCATTGCTACCTTTGTGTTTTTTTCCCCCCCCTGTGTTTTCCAGTGTTTCTAGGGGCATAGTTGTAGGGTTCATATTTAAAACAAAAAAACATACAATAAAAAAAAAAAACCCTGCTGATTTAGGCCATGCCCAAATACAGATCCAAATACAGCTGCAAATATTTGTACTAAACAGGTACAGATAATGGCATTGTGTTACACCTCATACACCTTACTGTGTCCAAACTATTGACTGGTGGTGTACATCTGGCAATCTTGTACTTGAGGGATGCGTCATATAAGGTCACTCTAATTATGCTTAGGTTAAAAACTTTTTAAAATTGTATTTGAATAGATTTTTTCATTAGTAACTTTAATTATTACCCGAGTCATTTTTCCAGAAACGCTACTTTCCTCAAAGGTCAGAGGCATGTTCTGTCATGGGCACCATTAAGCTCATTCCATGGAGCCAAGGTGAAGCAGGGTCACTACTGTACACATGCTCATGTAAGCTCAACACAGAGGACAAGGCCAAGGGGAATAGCTCCAACATGTCCACATTAAAGTGGAGGCTTATCGACCATACAGTGCCCTCCACTAATATTGGCACCCTTGGTAAATATGAGAAAAGGCAGCTGTGAAAATTTCTCTTTATTGTTTAACATTTTGATCTTTTGTTTAAAAAAAAAAAAAAAATCACAAAAGTACTCTGCCTTCATAGATATCAAACAATTGCGAACACAACACAGGTTTATCCAAAATATAATACACACACACACACACACACACACACACACACACACACACACACACACACACACACACACACACACACACACACACACACACAGGTGCATCTCAATAAATTAGAATGTCGTGGAAAGTTCATTTATTTCAGTAATTCAGCTCAAATTGTGAAACTTGTGTATTAAATAAATTCAGTGCACACAGACTGAAGTAGTTTAAGTCTTTGGTTCTTTTAATTGTGATGATTTTGGCTCACATTTAACAAAAACCCACCAATTCACTATCTCAACAAATTAGAATATGGTGACATGCCAATCAGCTAATCAACTCAAAACACCTGCAAAGGTTTCCTGAGCCTACAAAAATGGTCTCTCAGTTTGGTTCACTAGGCTACACAATCATGGGGAAGACTGCTGATCTGACAGTTGTCCAGAAGACAATCATTGACACCCTTCACAAGGAGGGTAAGCCACAAACATTCATTGCCAAAGAAGCTGGCTGTTCACAGAGTGCTGTATCCAAGCATGTTAACAGAAAGTTGAGTGGAAGGAAAAAGTGTGGAAGAAAAAGATGCACAACCAACCGAGAGAACCGCAGCCTTATGAGGATTGTCAAGCAAAATCGATTCAAGAATTTGAGTGAACTTCACAAGGAATGGACTGAGGCTGGAGTCAAGGCATCAAGAGCCACCACACACAGACGTGTCAAGGAATTTGGCTACAGTTGTCGTATTCCTCTTGTTAAGCCACTCCTGAACCACAGACAACGTCAGAGGCGTCTTACCTGGGCTAAGGAGAAGAAGAACTGGACTGTTGCCCAGTGGTCCAACAAGTCCTCTTTTCAGATGAGAGCAAGTTTTGTATTTCATTTGGAAACCAAGGTCCTAGAGTCTGGAGGAAGGGTGGAGAAGCTCATAGCCCAAGTTGCTTGAAGTCCAGTGTTAAGTTTCCACAGTCTGTTATGATTTGGGGGGTGCAATGTCATCTGCTGGTGTTGGTCCATTGTGTTTTTTGAAAACCAAAGTCACTGCACCCGTTTACCAAGAAATTTTGGAGCACTTCATGCTTCCTTCTGCTGACCAGCTTTTTGAAGATGCTGATTTCATTTTCCAGCAGGATTTGGCACCTGCCCACACTGCCAAAAGCACCAAAAGTTGGTTAAATGACCATGGTGTTGGTGTGCTTGACTGGCCAGCAAACTCACCAGACCTGAACCCCATAGAGAATCTATGGGGTATTGTCAAGAAGAAAATGAGAACAAGAGACCAAAAAATGCAGATGAGCTGAAGGCCACTGTCAAAGAAACCTGGGCTTCCTTACCACCTCAGCAGTGCCACAAACTTATCACCTCCATGCCACGCCGAATTGAGGCAGTAATTAAAGCAAAAGGAGCCCCTACCAAGTATTGAGTACATGTACAGTAAATGAACATACTTTCCAGAAAGCCAACAATTCACTAAAAATGGTAGGGTATAAATATGAGGTAACACATAGGCCAAATTCCCTTAGTCATTCATAACAATAGGTAAGACCAAAGAATATAACTGTGATGTGCGGCAAAAGGTTGTTGAGCTTCACAAAATGGAAAGTGGCTATAAGAAAATAGAACAAGCATTGAAAATGCCCATTTCCACCATCAGGGCAATAATTGAGAAATTCCAGACAATTGGAAATGTTATGAATCAACCTGGAATTGGACGTGTGTCTATATTGTCTCAACGCACTGTGAAGAGATTGGCTCGAGTGGCCAAAAAATCTCCAAGGATCACAGCTGGAGAAATGCAGAAGTTAGTTGTGTCATGGGGCCAGAAAGTCTCCAAAACTACAATTCGAAGTCACCTACATCACCACAAGTTGTTTGGAAGGGTTTCAAGAAAAAAAGCCTCTACTCTCATCCAAAAACAAACTCTAGTGTCTTCAGTTTGCCAGTTTTTGGTGCAAACAGAGAGGTAGCCATATGGAAAAGTACCTCATGCCCACGGTTAAATACGGTGTTGGCTCTTTAATGTTTTGAAGCTGTTTTTCTGCCAAAGGACCTGGACAATTTGTTAGGATACATGGCATCATGGACTATCAAATATCAAAAGATATTAAAAGAAAACCTGATTGCCTCTGCCAGAAAGCTGTTGGATCTTGCAGCAGGACAATGATCCAAAACATACATCAAAATCAACACAAAAATGGTTTACTGGCCATCCCAGTCCCCTGACTTGAAACCCATAGAAAGAGGAGTGAAGAGGAGAGTCCACCAGTGTGGACCTCAAAATTTGAAGGCTCTGGAGAGATTCTGTATGGAGGAATGGCCTCAGATTCCTTGCCATGTATTGTCCAACCTCATCAGGCATTATAGGAGAAGACTCAGAGCTGTTATCTTGGCAAAGAGTGGTAGCACAAAGTATTGACTAAAAGGGTGCCAATAACTGTTGCACACTTACAGTGTGTGTGTGTGTGTGTGTGTATATATATATATATATATATTATATATATATATATATATATATATATATATATATATATATATATATATATATATATTTGTTTTTTTTTTTTTTTTTTTTTTTTTTTTTGGATAAACCTGTGTTTTGTTTGCAATTGTTTGATACCCATGAGAGCAGAGTATTTTTGTGAATTTTTTAAACAAAAAATCAAAAGGTTAAAAAATAAAGACAATTTTTACCAGCCTTCTTTGCTCATATTTACCAAGGGTGCCAATATTAGTGGAAGGGCACTGTAACACCACATCAGCCAATTCTGACATGATTCCGCAATGCTTCTTTCTTTCACCCTGGGGAATGCTAACACCAACCTGAAAGAAACTGTTCTTTTAACACATTAACCAAGAGTACGTAATGATTCAAGTAACTAGAGTTGCCAGAAACTGTCCTTAAAATAAAATTACACAAATTTCAACAAAAGGTGACATGTCAATGACATTGTCTTAATGTCATTTTACTAAACACATACTGTTGAAATTGTAAATAGTGAAGTTAATACCCATCACAAATTATTTCCTAATTTATACACATGCATTAACTTTAATCAAAATTCGGTTATTAAATTACATTTAATTTAATTTATAAATACATTTAAGATGAAACTAAAGCAAATGCAGGTTAAAATCAGTGCAGAACAATTGAGAATCAGAAAGTCAACATAAGTGAATCTTTTGAAAAAGAAACTCCTGGAAGAATTTGCAATGAGCAGGTTATACAAGGACGAACACAGCAATTGAAAAATCATTAGACCTCTGACGAGAAAAAAAAAAACCTAGTTATAACAGAAATTGCAGAGTGCTGGAGTGAAAGTAATGTGATTCAGCATTAAAAGGAGACTCTGAGAAGAAAAATATAGAGTCTACATATGCAAGACCTAACTCAAGAAAAAAAATAATTTGAATGAATGAGCAGGAATGTTGGGAAGTAAAGTTTCATGGAATTTGTAATGAAGAGACAGAAAAGGAACACTGTGGGGGGAAAAAGAGAGGAACCAGTGAAACTGTGGAGTGTCATGAATTGGGACTGCATTTCTGCCTGTATATGTGTATGTATGTATGTATGTATGTATGTATGTATGTATGTATGTGTGTGTGTGTGATTGGCATGCTTTTATCCAAGACCTGGTAAAAGAACTGAGAGTCATCCAAATGCTGCAAGACTAAGTTGCATTTGTGTGTATGTGTGTGTGTGTACAGCTTTACTTACAGGCAGTGTTCAGATGGATACACGCATAATGCAATCCAGCATAACCCTTTTTTTTTAATGTTTAGACACAAAATGCTTCAGCTGCCATAATGACATTTTGCTAGATTAACACCGGAGTCAAATAACAGTATTTTGTTCAAATAATATTAGATAACATTTCCCAGGCTGACCTACATTATAATGTATTGACTACTGACTTCATAGCTGACTGTAAATATATATAACTCTATAATTCCAAGGCTACTGGCTTTCATAATAAAATGTAAAATAAAAATCACTCAAGGGCAAGAAAAATTATCATTCAGTGTCATGACAACGTGCGGTAGAGATGTGTGTAATCCACATCATAGGTCAAACCACAGGCAGGCAGGGTCATCATAGAAATATTCATAATCATTAATGGCAAGGGGTCTAGACACAAAACACTGAACTAGAAAACAAGGCTCAATAATGCACGAAACAATCAACAAGACTTCACAATGAGATGGAAACATAGAAATAGACAAGATAATTAAAGACTAAACTCACAGCTGGGGCACACATTAAGTAACAGATCAATGATGTGATGGGGCAGAGACAGGACCAAAACAAAGGCACATGGCAATGTAAACAAAAAGCACATAATGTGAACTCAGAACAAATCATACTGGGAAATGTACCACATGCCAAGAGAGGGAATTTGTGACACACTTCCATAAATATTTATAGGGAACACTGGGTGTGGGGTGTGAACATACCCTGGGTGGGACGTCAACACATTTTACGGCAAAATGTTATTTCTTCCCCTAAATACTTGTATTTAAAATAACTATGTTTTACAATTGATTGTTTCTCCAAAACAGATCACAGCCAACAACAAGTACTTTAACCTTTTCTAGCAGTACACTGGCATTCGATTCCAACAGTGAAATGGAAATTGATTTATCAGACATTTTCAACCAGTATAAACAAATGAATTATTTTATCACTGCAAGTCTATTATAAGAGTAGTCAGGACACTGTTGGGTTTCTGTGTGTAAAGTAAAGTGACTGTGTTTAGCTGCTGGTGAGCAGGGTGATGGGAAACAGGAGGGATGTGAGCCCCTTGCTGGGCAAACAATTCACACCTCTCCACAATAACACTGGTACAGTGATAAAATGGACAGCATAAGTAAAGCTTTTTTGATAGTAAAACACGGTATACACCTGCCTGTCACAAGGGAGAGTCCAAAAAGATGGATGCAGGTGCAGAACTTCTTTATTCACACAGGTACAGGTAAACAAGCTCAAGGAAACAAACACAAGGAAAACACACTAGGAACCGGCATATCCAGAAACTAAGCAAAACTAGAAAAGTAAACCCTAAGAAAAAAGGTACTAAACAATACAAACACAGTGCAATAAACACAAAAATAACAAACCTAGGAAACCAGAACTCAAACATAACCTGACCCAAACTAATGCTCCAGCAACTAAGGGAAAAACACAAGGAACTTAAATAGAGCACTAATCAATCAGGAAAATGAAAAACACATGAGTATGATTAAACCAGGAAGTGGGGGAAACAACAGAAGAAGAAGTTCTGCACAGGGGACAGGGGTGCCCTCTAGTGGTCAATGAAGGAATAACCCCTGGGGGCCATGACACTGCCACAATAAAATTATAATATTTAAACCTAGAAGGCATATGAGCCATTACCCACTACTGTGCAGTGTGACATCACAAATAAATTCAATGCTGAACACTGGCAACCCAAAACAGGGGGAAATCCCTTTTTTTTGGCCTCTGGTAAAAAGAGTTAAGAAAAGCCTCTCTATTGAAGCTGGTTGATGATGTGTGTGCAAAGCCTCATCCGGAATACTGTTAAGAATTTAAAATATATAATTGTTTTGATTTGAAACATTTTTCTTGGTCATTGCATAATTCCATATGTATTACTGCAGAGCTTTAATGTCTTTATTATCACCCATTTTTCTGTATTAATATTGGACAGAGTGATGATTATAGCAACAGACATCTAGAAGTACAGTACACAAATGAATGGTGGTAATAAAGGCACAAAACACTATAATCATCAGAAATAAAACACTGATGTGTTAGAGACTTGAGTCAGTTTTGCATATAAATAAATGGTTTACATTATTGTAACGTTTGAACGTTTACATGATTTTAATGAACTATATATATATATATATATATATATATATATATATATATATATATATATATATATATATATATATATATAAAACTAATTAACTTAAAATATATTTGTACAGCATTTACAGTATATGTTCAGCTATAACAAATAATGTGGTTTAGTATGTAGGAAAACATTACCCATAAATCAACAAAAAAATAAAATAAAAAGCAATAATAAGGCAAAATCTTTTCTGAATTTCTCACTGTAATATATTCAACAAGAAACAAGAAATGAAACCCCAGTTCTCTGTGTTCTATTCACAGCTTCTCATATGCTTATGTCCCACCCACTTTAATGACACATCTTCAAATAATGCACACCCACATTCATATTTTAAAATGTTTATCAACTTGGCACTGCTTTAAGCTCTTGAGAGACTCTGGTAACATCTGTGAGCTGTTGAGATGCAGGCAGCCCTGTTCTCTCAGACAGCAGCTGTGGAAGGAGGACCAGAGAGCAGGATGGATTTGCTGTTTTGTAAAGCCTGTCACTCACCTGCCATGCTGCCTCACAGGCCTGCAGAAGGGCATGTTAAATCCCCCTTCACAAGTCCTCAGAAGGGTGCCTGAGCATGGCTTCGTCTATTCGCTTTGCATACGATGCTATGCCATTCACATACAGTGAGCGGCATAGCAAACAGGAGTGATAAAATACAAGACTTGACTAGAATCTTGAATGATCTTAACTGGTGCATAATTCATTTTTGACTGAATGCTTCAGCTGCTGAAGTGTTGTTGTGAAACTCTACCAAACAGGCTTGTAATATACACTACATTGCCAAAAGTTTGTAGACACCTGTCCATTACAGCCATATGCGCTTTTTGAACATCAGGGTCCAGATTTGGTCCTCTTTTCACTAGATTTTGAAGCATGACTGTGGGGATTTACCCATTCAGCCACAAAAGCATTAGTAAGGTCAGGCACTGATGTCAGGCGAGAAGGTGCAGTTGGCGTTCCAGTTCATCCCAAACATGTTCAGTGGGGTTGAGGTCAGGGCTCTGTGCAGGCCACTCGAATTCTTCCACAGCAACCTTGGCAAGACTAGTCTTCATGTACCTCACTTTGTGCGCAGGGGCATTGTCATGCTGGAACAGGTTTGGGCCTCTTAGGTCCAGTGAAGGGAAATTGTAATGTCATAGCATACGCAGCCATCCTATACAATTATGTGCTTCCAACTTTGTGGCACACATATGGGTGTAATGGTCAGGTGTCCACAAACTTTTGGTTCTTTAACAATTGGCCAAACAGTACTGGTGAACTGTATTTCACAAGTCTTCTCAATCACTGCTGATGAAGTCTTACAGACATGTAAGCAACATGGACTGAAAAATATCAGCCCAATGCACATGAAATCTAGAGGTATGTAATCACCTGACATGACTGTCATTGACAGATTACATGAATCTACAGTTTGGGCTAGAAGAAAATCAGTCATCGCTTCTTCATACCATTCTATGTATTTTTCTTACACCCAATTGTAGTGATGTCAGTGGAGCCATGAGTTTTGATGGGGCCCTCTCAGGGCTGACATTATATTAATGAAAAAATAGAATCTCAAAGTGCAGTACTCCCCCCAAAACCTCTGATTGGGAATGTACAATGCTATACCAGGAACCCACCTAAAGGGGCCCCATCTCGCTAGCATGTGGGACTTTATTTTGAAATTTAAATTTTGAATTGTCATGCTTTTCAAAATGAAGAGAACTAACCTGTCTGGAAGCCAGAAAAGAGAGAAAGAGAAAACCAGAACAAGTGGAGGAGAGGAAACAGAACTGTTTTGGCGATATTGTAATAATGAAATAATTAAGGTTGACAACTGTAGGCAAAGGCATAATGTAATGTTACTTTAGTCTAACATCATTTTGGAAAGCAAGCAGCTAGCTAGGAGTTGGTGCTCAGTTTGGAGCATGTGATGTTAATTATTTGGCCAGCTTTCTTGGCATAATTCGTCATTTTGCTCAAATCGTGTTGATAGATTGGTCCTTTAAAGTTCATACAGATTAAAAAAGCCAACACTTTACCAAAGGTGTTTTGTTTCTGCTTATATAATATAACGATGGTTTGTCTAACTGGGGAACTTGATCTTGCACTACAGTTAGCGTGCAAAACATAACACTAACACTTTAACACTAACACCTCTGGGAAACATAATGGCAATAAAGTGGAAAAATGCAAGGTGGGCCCCTTACATTTTTGTGTCTGGGCCCTCACCAGCCCTAGAACTGCCTCTGGTCATAAGACATTTGTTCACAGAAAATAAGCTGATGTAGATGCCAAAATAAACCCTTTTTTTAATCTTTGAATGACAGATGGTCTTAGCCCTGCTAGCCCATTTATACTAGCACTCCCTGCTTAACTATTACCATTATAAATTGATTCATGTTAATAAATACAGTTGATTATTTCCTGATGTGCTAAGGAATTGTGCATGTATTGATTTGGCATTATGAAAACATTAGTTATGTATAAGTATATGCTTATCAGTAGACCTTATATTAAACTGTTACCATGATATTTGCGAAAATACTGTTTTTCAGAGTATTAATAGCAAATTATTATGTAAAAACATTAAGAAAATGCCACATCAATTGCCATTTTAAATGCATTCATTTACCTTTGACTTTTCACAACAAATTCATCCAATACAATTCACCAGGATTTACGAGTGGGTAGGAAAGAACATGATACATTGTTTTTGGCCCTGTATCAGCATATTTACAAAGCAATATATAACTGCATGAGTAAAAAGCTTTGTTGAAAGTGTTCCAGTGTTTCAAACAGTAATGGAAAAGGTTTTTTTTGTTTTTTTTTGTTTTTTGTTTTTTTGTAAATGTAGTTGTAATAAAGGCTCATTTAGTGCACCACATCAATTCTTTCAAGCCTGAATCTTTCAGAATTATAATCGGAATTTTAATGCTAAAAATACTTAATCACTGGTTATACCTACTTCTGATTATGCATGTATTACAAGCCAAATACAAATATAAAATTTGATGGTGTTCATTATAGGACATTGCAGGAAACATTCATAAATATTTCATATATATATAATTTTTAATATATCCTATTGCCCCATCATTCATGAGGCTATTCATAATAATATAACATGGAAATCCTTTATGTGAAAGGAAAATATGTCATGGTGCAGTGCAGCTCTGTTAGTCAAACATGTCAAAGATTTGCTTTCCTCAAGAAGTACATTCTGGCGACTAGAGTATGCATAAATAGTGGTGATGCCTGGGCAGAGAATCTGATTTGAGATGCTTCTTATTTGACCTGGTTTATTTGTGTTGGGTCTGAACAGGCGTGTCATTTCACTGCCTCTACCATCTGATAACCATATGCCACTTCCTTTCAACAGTGATTCCAACAACCCTAGAGGATTAGCCACATTCCCAGGCAGGAGAAAGAATATTTGACCATATTTCTGGCCTACTTCTCACTTTTTAATGCTAAAAATACTTAATCACTGGTTATACCTACTTCTGATTATGTATGTATTACAAGCCAAATACAAATATAAAATTTGATGGTGTTCATTATAGGACATTGCAGGAAACACTCATAAATATTTCATATATATATAATTTTTAATATATCCTATTGCCCCATCATTCATAAGGCTATTCATAATCATATAACATGGAAATCCTTTATGCAAAAGGAAAATATGTCATGGTGCAGTGCAGCTCTGTTAGTTCATACTGCATAAAGAATCATTTCTAAAGGGCTGTGTTTTTGCTTATGATGGAGAAATCTATTTGCTTGGTTCAAGGTCTGTTATTTTCCTGTCCATATTTGCTCTTTGTTGAATTGTCGGATGCATTGCAGTCTTCCAGTGAGCCTCTGTTGTGAAAAATGAATATGCTTCGGGCACCTCTTGCTCCCCAGGCAGATGGATGGTGGGGGGAGATGCAATGACAGATAGCTCTAGCTCACAACAGACAAGACACTAAATGGATTTATGGAAGTTCACAGATGTCAGGCTGGGGCTAGATCGCTGAGCATTATGATCGTGCCATTTTTGTTGCTCATATAATTGCTGACAATGATTTAATGGCTCAATACCGGCTGTTGTTGTTTTTCATTAAATTGTTGTGAAAGCTCTAAAAAGGAGTCTAATTTCCTTAAGTTTTTAGAGTCATTAGAATTTTTTTTAATTGCCCCTCTTAGTAGCCCAGGCATAACACTTCATCAGCAAACAGAGATAAATACAAATGCAGTAGGGTTTTGGGGGGATTTTTGGGCGGCCATTTTATCCCAATTTGGTCATTTGCCAATTCCCACCCACTAGTTAACTTTTTTCTTTCACTTTTTAGGGTGAAAGCTGGCATGTGCTTCTTGCAAAACATGTGAAGCCATCAAACTGCTGCTTAAGGTGGCTGAACAGTCTGGAGAAAAGCACTGATTGCCTCTTCTGCATACATGAGCTAAGAGATGCCCATGATTGGCTAGTGTTGCTTTGACTGACAGGAGAGAGAGTATGCCATCCTTCCCACCCACAGAGTACAGTCAGTTTTGCTTTCTGGGACTTACAGCCACAGATGGCTTTGGCATTCTCGCAATTTGAACTTGATCTCCTGCTGATAAGGTGGATGGTGTTCTGTTGCACCACTTAGGAACCCTAAAGAGTAGTTTGCAGTTTGATTTTAGCACCACCTGAATCAGTTACAGCATTTTGGCCCGATTCCATGTCGACATGAAAGACTAAATTATTTTTTCACTCCTTGCTTAGTGAGCAATCAGATGCTTATGTTGTCTCCAATGGTAACCTCTTGTCAAACATAAAATCTAATTTCAGTAATCACAGTCAGTATTCACTGTGCTGTAAAATAAACATGAGGCTTTCTGAATCTTTTATTGGGGAGATCATGCAGGAGAGTGGGGTGAGAAGCATTCATCCCCTGTAGTCAGTCTAGTTAGAAGGGCTTCTCCCCTCCTGCTGGGGCCAAAACAGCTTTCTGGTGTGTTTGTGAATTAGTACACCGAGGTGTTTCTCCTTCAAGGAGGTTTGCACTGCCTAAGAGCCACAGAAAGCTCCCAGAGTGCAACACAACAAGGCAAATAAAAAGCCACATGGAATACTGTAAGACAGAACCAAAAGAAACAAGGGAGTGTGTGTGTGTGTGTGTGTGTGTGTGTGTGTGTGTGTGTGTGTGTGTGTGTGTGTGTGTGTGTGTGTGTGTGTGTGTCTGTGTGTGTGTGTGTGTGTGTTTTGCCAGTAAGATTACTGCATGGATATCCTTATTATACATTGGCATGCCATATGACCAAATCATAGTCTAAGAGCATATGTGACAGGCTGCACTATAAGAACATTTTCTGCAGGCATTTTATTTGGTGAAAATTGAAAACAAATTTCACAGACACAAACCCCAGGGAGCACTTAAGTGCTCAGGAATGCAACTTATCAAATAGCAAATATCAAATAGAAAGCTAGAAAGCTAAGGATAGTAGTATCATGCAGCGATGGTATGAAATGTAAGAGGCACTAGAATAGACTGAGCTGTTTGTGCTTGATGTATAATGAGGAGGCAAAGATTGCTTGGCTAAATGGAACCGTGGATTTCATATGGCTTGTGGAGTTCATTTAGCAAACACTTTCTTTTAGCCGTATCTTGTGATGCCCACTTAGTGTAATAAAATAATGCACTTTTATTGTGTATTTTGAATTACTGCCTCATTTTCTCAAGATTTGCAACCATAATGTTCCTTCCCCCAGCCACACTTGATCAACTTGAGGGAAACACTCGCTTGCGTGCTGGTGCAGTACCATTTGCAGTATGATTTAGTATCATTTAGTCATTACAATAGCACATATACAATAGACAATAGCACTGCCATTTGCTGCATTATTTAGCCATTACAATGGCAGAGAAGTTGTTTTTCTTCTTTAATGATCCTCAACATTTTAGCATTCTTTTGGGTTATTATTACTATTTTTTTTTTTTTTATTTCATCCCAGTCCAAAAGAATCTTCTTTGACAGGATTGTGAATTCAGACAATTTATGTCAACATAACTCATACTAAATTTACAACACTGGTGCAATAGTGGCTGGTAAAATGATGAGAGCAGCCTCACTCCCTCCCGCCCTGAAGGCCGTCCTTTGCTGTCCAGACTGAGAGAAAGTAGAGGAGGACGCCTGTGTCTTGATTTAGGCATGATGGCAGGGGGGAAGACCTGACCATACTCTGAGCTTTGAGGAGGCCAAGGAGGAGGAGGCCATCCATCAAGCGTCTCAGAGTGCAGCCCAGGAGTCGCTCGTACATACACCCCGGTTCATGATGGATGACTATATCACATGGCTTTCTTATTATTTCAAAAGAGGCCAAAGGAAAGCAGTGAGTGAGTTCAAACACTGGAACGTTTAGTTGTGCTGGTGAATCTGTGTCTTTGCTATGAACCTAAACATTTTAAAGGACTGGTCAGTCATAGTGGCAGTGCTAGGCTGATATTTTGATTTGATAGATACTCTTTGGAAATGAGCCTAGCCAGAGAACAGTCTCTATCGGCATAGCAAGAGTTTAAACACTACAACTTCAAATACAACCTGAAGTGGAATACTGTATATGGTTATTGCAAAGCATAATATTGATACATTGCTGATACTATATTTTTTTTAAAAAGCTGAATTTGAGAGTTACAGAGAATAAAATATGCAATGAGAATTATAGGGAAACTGTCTTCATTTCGTGTTTTTTTGTTTGTTTGTTTGTTTTTTGTTTTGTTTTGTTTGTTTTTTGCAAAACACACATTTTTCAGGAACTTTTTTTTCCAGCAGTGTTAATATTCTGAGAAGCCCTAGGTCTCTTTCTTTAATGTCTAACAAGGTTGGAGTCACTTGTAGGTCACTACGTCCATGTTCTTTATTTTTGTGCATGTAGACTGTCATCTTCCATTCAGACCACAGTTCAAATTTGAAGAGTAAAACACTCTATCTATGGTTGAGTCATAACCTCCTGGCAACCAGGTTTTGGACTAAAATATCTTGGTATTTATGAACTCATAAATCGTTCCAAGAGACCCTGGACCATTAGATGCAAAATATCCACAAATCATCAGTGATTTACCAGAATATCACACAGTGGTTTTATGGGCTTTTCCTTGTATGCAGTCCCTATTTTTCTACAAAAAATTTAATTTCCAGTTCCAGTCAGGCTTGGCAAAATTCAGGCACTGCATTTTGTGAAAATCTTCCAAAAATCTTGTATTTATAGATGTGACGTCTAACAGTTGATTTTGAAACTAATTATTTACAACTGTGGTTTAATAATTTACAACTGTGGGGTCTTTTCCTACTTAGACACTGGGTCCTTTTAGCTGAGCCAGCCCAGTGACTTTTTGCCTAACAATCCAATACATTTTACGGTTCTGCTGTAAAGCAGATGTAGAACTGGCCCAGGTTGGCAAAGAATATTGTTATATATGGCCCTGCATTGAGCCATGTCCAATGTTATTTTAATATCTGGTCCACATTCTGCACAATTATTCAGGAAACCAAATTGTCAAAAATTATGTTTTATGACTGTTGGCAATGCAGCATTTTTTGTAAATAGTAAATAGTTTTTAACAGGCAGAATAAAGCCACATACTTTTAAAAAAAGAAAAGCATTATATATACATTATATTTATAGAATTATGCCTTTCGTGATGTATTTAGGAGAAAACCCCTCCTAATATTCATCACTGATGTGTGTTAGCTGATTACTCATGAGTTGAACAGTTTGAACGCTCATGAGCTCAGTGGAATGATCTGTATGGTCTTTACCTTCCCAGTCTGGTCAAGTCAAGTTAATGTCTTGTATATTAATGCCTTCAGGTGTAGCTTGGAAGGCAGTGGTGTTCTTCTGATCAGCCTCTATAAACCTAATCAGAATATTTGTACACATACTGTACACTTATGTGGTACTTCAGTGTGGATAATTCACATCCAGTCAATGGCAGTAGCTCAATCATTTTAAGCATAACAGACTGAACCAAAACAATGGTCATAATAATGGTGACTAAAAGCTTTAATGTACTAATAATTTGGTGTGGTATTTTATGGATGCAGCTCATATGAGTCTTGTTGAGTGTTGAGTGCCATTAACATTTGCTTTGCCCAAACTTGGTGCAAATCTACATCATGAACATGGCAGCCAGGACTATTTCATGGCTCCCAAGGTCATCCAGCCCAAACATGTTCGGGCCAAAATGTCCAGTTCCAGACATTTGAAATTTTTCACAAGAGCATTTTTAACTTCTTATGTATTTATGTATCCATTTGTGGACCTGTACAGGTCAGTAAACATCTGTATGTTTTGTATCAAAACTCTTTGGTTTTTCTTATGGTCTCAGATGATGAAGAAATTTTACATGTGCAACCCTATATACGCTATGGACAAAGAATATAGTTAAAAGCAACAACATTATTCTTGAGGAGTGAGATCAATTTAAAAATAATATGATTTTAATATGATAAGAATTACAATTTGTTAGCATTTATTTAAATATACAGTATCCATTATGGGTGTTAACAATTGTGCCACATATTTTATACCAGTAGTTATTATCTGTCGCCTAAGTAATTCTACATATTGCTTGAGTGACCATTTTGAACTATTGTGCATGTTTATTTCATGCAATCATTTTTGCCTTTTTTTTTGCACTGGTATAATTCAGGAGGACAACCATGAAATGGCTAATGAACAGCATCTAAAACAGAAATTCCTCCCTTCTGAAGGAGAAGCTCCAAGTATCTTAAGCCACTCTTGAAATTTCATTATGTTTCAGATGATAAACAGAAGCATTGGAGTATTACACCCGCAGCCAGTCAACCATGTTCAGATATATCCTTGTTCCTGGAGTGATCACATACTTCTGCATATATGTTCTGGTGTCCTGGCTGAGAAGCATATAGTGTTGGATGTCTTTAAGAGATATGAGTTGTGGAGCTGATTTGTAGTCAAGACTCTCCTCCAGTCCCTGCATGTGTGCATGAGAGAGAGACATAGAGATAGATAGAGAGAGGGAGGGTGAGACAGAGAGGGAAGGAGGGAGGGAGGGAGACAGAGAGATGGTGAGTAGATGAGAGGAGAGGAGGCATAGGATGTGGGACACAACAGAATCCAGTGCAGTAGTGTTATTTATCGAAGATGCTATACAGTACACTGACAACAATGATATCCTTTACTAGTGTGTTCCTCAGGTGCATCAGCCAAACAAGAGGACTATACCATGCTTTACACAGCAAATCAAATTCGGGGACTACAGCATTCTCTTTATGTTACTTATTTTCCTCTTCATTTTGCTCCTGTTTTTCTCCTTATGCCCAAACAGGGAATATGTGAGGACAAATGTGAGTCTCAGTGACAGGAGTTCTTGTTATCTCCAGTTGTAAAGCTGAGTCACTAGAGGACTGCATTTTGGGAGAAACATTGTTTGATTCTAGCAGACATCTGGTATGCCGTCATTGCCTGGGGATACAACTGATAAAAGGCAGAGCATCGCGAATGAAAGTTTCATGGGCTACTGTACCTGGATTGTTGTGAGAGAGAAAAAGAGAAAAACAAAGAGGGAGAATTGTCGGGAGAATGATCCATGCCCTGAAGTAAGGATTTTAATAATTTATAGCACAACATATTACAATATGTAACATATAACAATATTTTCCTCAGGAATTTTTTTTGAGAGGGAGAAAGTAGTTTGGTGGGGTCACTCTAATTTGGGGGTCGCCCTAATGTTTTTGACATGAGACTCTTGCTTTTTTGTGTCTTTTTTTAGATTGTACTTTGTTGAATGATTGGCCCTTGTAGGCATCAAATTTTGTTCAGCGAAGTACTGTATTAGGATTAAGGAGTACAAGCTGCATCTCTGTTGTTAGATGCGGGGGAGTCAATGGTGGTGAGATGAAAGTGCAATCTCTGTTGTACCTTTGCTAAATCAAGATGGCTCTGTTATTATTATAGCTAAGACATGACAGTGAAGTGTTGGTTGCTTATCATGTTCAGAAAGTGACAGTAGCTTAATTGCGGGGGGAAAAAACTTTTATTTAGGCATAACGATTATCTGCCTAATTTAAGGGGGGGAAAGCACTTTCTGATGGTGTCAATTTAAGTCTATTTAATAAATCCATTCTGTAACAAATGGGATGTATACTGCCCAGAAAACATCATGGACCAAGGGTCATGTGACATCATGCCACTGCACCTCACCTGATGTCACATGACTGTCTGCACCTGATTGACGTTTTGGGATTAATGAGCACTTGTGTATAGTCACTGCTCACATTGTCTTTCGTTTGTCTTATTTTGCCGTTGTTTCCTGTTGCTGTGTTATGGTCATTGTTTTATGTTTATTTTCCTAGCTTGTGTGTTCTATAGTTCCTGTTTTGTGTTTTGTTTTCATTATTATTAAATCTTTATCTGCACTTGCATCCGTCTTTGTCTCCATTTGACATATCATCTGGAGCCAATCATTTCATTCATTTTAAGTGTATACCTCCACAAAACACTCCCTCCCTCTACAGACTCCCACTAAATCACCTGCTACACATTCTCTCTCTGTGATCATTATGGAATCATTAGGAACCTACAACAAATCTCAGTGGAAATACTGAATTTATTTATTGTTAGTCTCACAAGCCTAAGTTGCCTGGCCTAGTACCAGAGTCTGGTACTTTTCATCAATAAACATGGCCAAGACCCACTTAGAAGGATCCTGCCTTGCACCCAGTGTTCCCAGGATATGCACCACGACCCTGACCTGGTTAACGCAGTTAAAAAAGATAAATGAATGAGTGAAAACCCACCTATTTTCATAGAAAGAAGCAATTTTACTGACATGACCAACCACAGACCTTTTCCAGTAGACTTACAACAAAATGCAAGATTAGCAAGCTTTACTCACCACTGACTGCTTCAAACAAAACTCGTTTTTTTTTTTTTTTTATCTTTTAATGAGGGCATCTTGTTAACTTTTTTCATTCCAATGATATCTACCTTAGAAAAGCTTTACATCATTAAAAAAAATGTTCAACTGGTGGAAACTGATGCTTGGAAGTGTATAAACACAAGAGTGCAGAGAATCAATCAGATTACAACCTTCAATATTCTGACACTTGTAGCTAGAAAAGATGTCAGACTGAGATATCAGTCTGGCTAGATATCAGAGGTAGAGACTATGGTATTGTTAACTTCTGGCACAGGTTACACCACCAGTATGTTAACTGCTACTTAGATCATAGCTAAGACCAATGTTTAGAGAGGGCTTTACTTAATTTGAACCAACCAAAGTAATGCCTGAAGGCAACTAAGAGACTGTAACAACTGACAATGAGGACATGTAACTGTTGATAAGCAGCCTGGGTTACTATCCCTTGCTAATAACTTGCTAATGCATATTACTAGCATTAGAACCAAAGTAAGCAAAAGCCTAAGTAAGCAAAAGCAACTTTTATGATAGCATATTCAAAATATGATATCCAGACACATAAATTATGGTCAGTTCAATTGTCTTAAATTTATGGCCAGAAAGTTTCAACCAGAGGTGGCCTGGAGCACTGCAGTTAGTGTTCTTGCTTCATAGCTCCAGGGGTTCCAGTCTGTGTGGAGCTTTGTGTTTTCTTTCTTCCTCTGGGTCCATTTCCTCTCCTCCAGGACCATGGTGGTAGTTGGATTGTCTGCTCTAAATTGCCCCCCAGATGTGAATGAGTGGGTGTATGTGTGTGAGATGATTACTGAGGATAGATGGATGGATGGATGGATGGATGAATGAATGAATGAATGAATGAATGAATGAATGAATGAAACTCAGATGGGGTAAGCCCGGCTGGTGCAACTAGCCCCAACCATACCTTTTTTTATTCTTGTAAATACACAGGCATTTAGTCTTAATATACTTTTCTCAGATGATATCTAAAATGGCATATTGTGACAAGTGAAGGAAATGCACACACAAATGTGTTTATGCAAATGTATGCACATTTATTTGCATGTAAATGATAATTAGTGCATGTGACTTGGGAAGCGGATTGTAGCATCTCTTGTTCCTGTTTGCTATCTTTAATTTTAATCTGATTGATATTAAGGGATATAGACATTAGCAGAAGATACAGATCATCATTCAGATGCTTGAAATAACTGCTAATTGCAAACTGATGAAATAGTTCTTCTGGTTGACATAATGAGGTCTGTCTAAGCGCCTGAAAATCCAATCTTCAGGGGCATTCACCTTCATCAGAATGACTCAATACAGAATGAATGCCATAATCAAGCTAATCAACTCATCAGCTTCTAAGCTGGTTGGTAATTAGAGTGGGCCACTAACAGCACCAGCACTTGATCTAACATAAGGGGACCAAAAAGTGTGGAGAGCTGTAGGCTAAACCATTTTTGTTTTGAGGTTTAATAAGAAAATGCTAAATTATGGGGAATAGATTAAGTGCATTTCAGTGGATGATAAGTGTGCTATGTAACAGGATGTAGCCGCATCATTTTATTTACTCCTCTGAGCAAGACCACAGCTTCACACAGCATAGCTCATCACGTGTAGATTCTTCATACATAACATCTAGCTTCTTTAGCAGTGAAACTATTGTGCATATCATAACCCACACTTTTAAACATTTCTCATCATGATCTCTCACTTAGATAAGAAGTGAAGCAAGGCAGAAAAAGAAATTTGCAATCTCAGGGGGACAAGAAGGTGCACCAAGTGAGTGAACACATTGACTTTCATGGGTTGCTCTTGATTTCATTTGGCCTCTATCTTGGCGTCCCTCGTGCTACATGGGAAAGGGCAGAGGGCTGGGCTGCTGTAACAAAAGCTGACAGATAAGACCAGCCAAAGAAAGATCTCAGTAGGCCACAGAGATGAAGCCGCTGGAAGTGTCAGGTATGATTGAAACCTGTCTACATGCTGTCCGTCTCAGCACAAAACCAACAGTGGGACCATAGTTTACCCCTCCGCTGCTTACTTCTCATCATTTGTCTTTTGTTCAGTGGCCTCTCAGTTGTTAGTCCATATCACAATTCTCTGTGGTATGCAGCTCACTAATAAAACAAGGACCTTAAAAGCTACATTCTGCCTAGAATCTAATACATTCTTTTAGCTTCATGGATGCAATTTGTGGTTAAGGGTCTTACTCAAGCCATGGTAGCACAGAACAGTGGTACTGGTATATCAACTTCTGCCGGTGTCAGAGCTTGAACCTATATTAATTTTGTCACTGGTAAAGATTAAAGGGAAATGGGCAAATAAGACATGACATGGTTTCCCTATCGTTGGAAGAACGGTCTTTTTCTCTGGGTGAGAATGACCCTTCTTCTGTAAATTATTGTGACACTAGCCAGTAATGCTGTACATAACATTCATATTACAAGTTCTTTGGAAAATTCAGATTTTTTAAAATTCATATTGGATCTGTCTATCTTAAATGTTTACAATCACAACCACAAGTGATATCTGCCTTTAATGTGAATGCACCTGTTAACCAAAATGTCATGCATGCGCACATCAATATCTTGGGCAACTGTTTCACCGCACGACTGAGTTCTTCATGGTGGTTTTGTCATGCCGGATGATGATGACAACAATTTGCACTTTGATGAAAAGCCACATGAATTCTCAGCTAACTGTTCTTATTCATGTTGCATGGTCACATATTGGATATGTATCCAATCTAGCACCACATAAAAAAGTGGCTCAGGTCTGATTTGAAAGGATTGGATTTGAAAGCAATGGATACACAAAGTCATGAAAAAAATCAGATTTGTGTCAGATTTGTGGGGGGAAATCAGATTAAGGCAGACAACTGGATTTCTGACACTTCAACAAGATAATGTGAGCATAGCCTAAGGGGCATTTGTGTTGGTTAGCATAAACAGAATATGGCAGTTACTACTTGTGTGAGTAAATGTATGATAACCCCTGGATGGAATGGGAATTGGCAACAACTTAATAGGAAAAAAATTGGATAGTTTTTATTTAAATTATGGTCTAGGTGAGAGGTGAGGGTAACTTTGCTTAGGATATAACAACTTTTTTTGCAGCAGAAAAGTTTGTCCATGTGCTGCTCCAGGCTTTGTAAACTAGCAAAAAGAAAAATTATGCAGCCCCCCCCCCCAACCCCCCCCCCCCCCTTCAACATCTAATCAATACGGACAGAGAAAGAGGAATCAGCCAGTTCAGTTATCAGCCATGTTGCCTGTCAGTACTCAGTTCAGAAATCTCTTCCTTTTGAGCTAGCATTCATATGTTCTGGTCTAGGCAGTGCATGCCCATGTGTTTTGGGGCTTTGGAGGGAACACTGAATGGAGCGGCTGTATTTGTTTAAATTTCAGTTGCAAAACAGCTAGCTTTAGGTAACTGATAAACTTTACTTGGCTGTTACCAATATAATATAATTACAATATATTACAATGTGCAGTGTCATATGACATATGACATTACAATGTCATAATAAATATTAGTTGTAAATTAAGTGCTTTTGCTCCGTATTTAAGTACATTCCACTAAAATTCAATTAATTCATACTCACATTATAGTGTAAATTACTTATCTACATAAAAATTCTCTTACAAATTGCGAAGGGAATTATATAAAACATCACAAGACTACAGAATTGTTTATGCAGCACATGAAACGAATATGCATAAGTTCAGCAAATTGAGCAACTTTCAGAGGAAGGCCCTCTAGGGTCCACAGTTGTTGTTTTTTCTCATTTTCTATACTTCCGTGTTTACAGGAAGTTGCTTTCTATTTAATATTCCATACTGATTTCGCTTTGACTGCTCTTTTGCTATTTAATCAGCCTGCTAAATATTTGCAATGTTCCAACAGATCCACAAGGCATCACATTTCCCCCTTAGCGTCAAAGTTTTTCCTGAACTTCCTGAGGATGATATGTTCTCCCTTAAAATGAATTATAGATGAATTGTTTGGCTCTTCTGGTTTACTGCACGCCTCAGTGCTAATCTGCTGGATGCAGGCACTGTTTTAATGTGTTTCAGTGTTTGCTTTCTTCACCTCCTGTCTCTTACGCGGGGAACTGAGTGCTAGGAAGTGCTGAGACGTGTCAGTGGGGTGGGGCTTAAATCTGAGCTTTAAGTGCATCAGTCTATCGAACAGAGATGTTCACAAGTCACTTTGTGTCAAGTCTTTAGTTGTGAACTTTAGTTAAGACTCAAATGAGTATTGCACATACAGTAAATTACACATAAATACTCACTACTGTTTACAAGTAATCTGTAAATCACTACAAAAAAAATGTATCACAACAGTTAGCTAGCTATTGGGCTAGCTATCTAGCACACGCACTCCACAAACTAACTAAACATTCTGGCTGTGATTTAAGGTATAATATCTTATAAAATTAATTTGTTTTACTGATGGTCTGTTTTTAGTGTTGAATGTGTTGCATATAGCACTTCATGTTATGTTCATCACAGCACTGATTTTGTTATATTGTTAGCTTGTTCCCTAATATTTAAAGATTTTACAGAACAAGTGATGTTATAAGTTAATGAATGTAATGCTAGAATGCATGTACAAATAACGACCATAAATGAAAATGATCATAAGCAAGAAAAACATGAAGCAGGATCAAAAACAGGGTTTCCCTTATTCTGAAAATTTGTTCGGTTCTTGTGAGAATGTAATTAATTCTAAGCAGTTCCACTTCAGATGGAAATAACTTCAGACATTTAGCATGGCAGAGACGCCTCTTCCAAGATACAGTATCTCACAAAAGTGAGTACACCCCACACATTTTTGTAAATATTTTATTATAGCTTTTCATGGGACAACACTGAAGAAATGACACTTAGCTACAATGTAAAGTAGTGAGTGTACAGCTTGTATAACAGTGTAAATTTGCTGTCCCCTCAAAATAACTCAACACACAGCCATTAATGTCTAAACCGCTGGCAAAGTGAGTACACCCTTAAGTGAAAATGTCCAAATTGGGCCCAAAGTGTCAATATTTTGTGTGGCCATCATTATTTTCCAGCACTGCCTTAACCCTGTTGGGCATGGAGTTCACCAGAGCTTCACAGGTTGCCACTGGAGTCCTCTTCCACTCCTCCATGATGACATCACAGAGCTGGTGGATGTTAGAGACCTTTCGCTTCCATTTGAGGATGCCCCATGCTTGGCCAGTCCATCACCTTTACCCTCAGCTTCTTTAGCAAGGCAGTGGTCGTCTTGGAGGTGTGTTTGGGGTCGTTATCATGTTGGAATACTGCCCTACAGCCCAATTTCTGAAGGGAGGGGGACCATGCTCTGCTTCAGTATGTCACAGTACATGTTGGCATTCACGGTTCCCTCAATGAACTGTAGCTCCCCAGTGCCGGCAGCACTCATGCAGCCCCAGACCATGACACTACCACCACCATGCTTGACTGTAGGCAAGACACACTTGTCTTTGTACTCCTCACCTGGTTGCCGCCACACATGCTTGACGCCATCTGAACCAAATAAGTTTATCTTGGTCTCATCAGACCACAGGACATGGTTCCAGTAATCCATGTCCTTAGTCTGCTTGTCTTCAGCAAACTGCTTGCGGGCTTTCTTGTGCATCATCTTTAGAAGAGGCTTCCTTCTGGGACGACAGCCATGCAGACCAATTTGATGCAGTGTGCGGCGTATGGTCTGAGCACTGGCAGCACTCATACATCTATTCTGCAAAGCCAACCTCTGGATATGATGCTGAGCATGTGCAATCAACTTCTTTGGTCGACCATGGCGAGGCCTGTTCTGAGTGGAACCTGTCCTGTTAAACCGCTGTATGGTCTTGGCCACCGTGCTGCAGCTCAGTTTCAGGGTGTTGGCAATCTTCTTATAGCCTAGGCCATCTTTATGTAGAGCAGCAATTCTTTTTTTCAGATCCTCAGAGAGTTCTTTGCCATGAGGTGCCATGTTGAACTTCCAGTGACCAGTATGAGAGAGTGTGAGAGCGATAACACCAAATTTAACACACCTGCTCCCCATTCACACCTGAGACCTTGTAACACTAACGAGTCACATGACACCGGGGAGGGAAAATGGCTAATTGGGCCCAATTTGGACATTTTCACTTAGGGGTGTACTCACTTTTGTTGCCAGCGGTTTAGACATTAATGGCTGTGTGTTGAGTTATTTTGAGGGGACAGCAAATTTACACTGTTATACAAGCTGTACACTCACTACTTTACATTGTAGCAAAGTGTCATTTCATCAGTGTTGTCCCAAAGATATAATAAAATATTTACAAAAATGTGAGGGGTGTACTCACTTTTGTGAGATACTGTATATGCACAAGACCGACAATCCCCAGCTAAAGCACTCTGATTTTCTCCTTATGTACATTATGATCCTGTTCCCTCTAAACACTTGATTACTTATCTTCTCCAATTTGTTTATAATGAGTAAATTGCAGTATCTTTATAATATATATTATATATATTTCATTTCATACACAGTACTGTGCAAACGTTTTAGAGCAAAAGATGAAAGCTGCCTTCAAAATAATTAAATTAAATGTTTCTGCATAAAAAAAAAATATAGTAAAGAGCAGTAAACAGTAGTAAATGAAACAAAGTCAATATTTGGTGTGACAAAAAAATTTTAAATAAAAATAGTAGTCTCTGGTACAATTTGTGCAGTTTTATAAGGAAATGAACTGGTAAGTTTTATTGAGCATCTTGCAGAACCAGCCACAGTTCTTCTGGAGACTTTGACTTTCGCACTTGCTTCTTATATTTGCAGCAAAACCCAGCAGCCTTCATTGTGTTTTTTGTCTGAAAAGTGTCTCTTACGTAATATGCTGCTTTCTTTAATGACATACAAACATTTTTCTGTAACATTTAATTTTGTGCTAGAAAACTAATGTTTGGGAATCTAAAATGTTTTTGTACTGATTTGATAATATAGGAGTCATAAAATAAAAAATCTATAACAAAGTTTGTACTAAAAAAATAGGGTGCCTATATATACTGTATATATATATATATATATATATATATATATATATATATATATATATATATATATATATATATACAATATATCGGTGGATTTTTTTTTTTTTTTTTCATATTTGGATTCATGAACATTTGATTTCCAGACTCTGTATGGTGATACAAGTAGAAACAATTAACAATTAGTCAGTATTTTATTGAAACAATTATGTTTTTATGAAGTGTGTGCCAAGAAAAACAAAAATAAATTAAAAAGCAGTGTCCTTGTTTTCCCATTTTCACTGCGAAATGAAAAACAATGCAACATACACTACAGTGGCATTTACATTTCCTTTTTTTTCCGAGCACATGTTTGACAAATCACAGTGTGGGAAGCAGACAGAAGAAAATGCACAAAATATCATGGTGTTCTCACATAACTGAACCAATGTTCAGCAAAAACCACATTATGTTGAATGTGCACTGGTTCATTCAGCAAAAAGTAGGACATGCTGTTGAACAGCTAGCAAAGATGTTCCCTGAAATATGAAATGCTGACCACGCTTTCTCTCCTACTTCCTCAAGGAACATTCTCCACGTACACTCAACCGTATATGTGATATGAATGCAAAAGCTTAAAGAAGAGTATGTTTCAATAATCCAGGCATTTCTTGGTTCATTCCATGGCTGATTAAGCAGCCTGCTGTAGGACCCATGTGACTTACCATATATACAAGCGTTTCCTCACACTTCAAGTGGTCTTGAAAACCATAATATTCTCCATGGGTTTGGTCTCGAAGAGTTCAGAGAAGGCAACTCATCTGTTTCTCTCCGCATGGGCCTTATCATATGGACTTTTTTCTTTATGAAGACGCATTTAATAATTAAGTATACAGGGAAAAGACAAGAGCCGTGGGACAGCTCTGTTAATAATTCAATGTCAGTCTTAGCAGCTAGTCTTTAGAAAGACTTGGCTCCTGCTATGCCTTATCACCTCTTGAAGTTTATCCAAGAAACTTCATAGATTTTTTTCTACCAAAGCCAGCTAGCTCAGATACATGAAAAAGGTGAAATGTGTTATGAATTATGATACATATGTAAAAGTGTAGCACAACATTCACATCTAACTCACACAAGCAGACCACATCACATCCTACACAGTTAGTAATTCTAACAAATCCAGACACAGCTGAGTGCCTTCAGTACCCATCTATCCATCCATCCATCCATCCATCTATCCATCCATCCATCTGTTATGTTCCCTCTCTCGCAGCGAATGGAGTAGCTTACTTCCGCATTCCAGCTCCATTCAGAAGGACTCTCGTTTTGTTTACCTCGGCCATGTGTGCTTTTGTTATTGTCTTGCGTCATGTCTCTGTCCCCGCCTCCTTATTTCGTATTGGTTCTCCATGTAATGTGATTATCATTTCCAGGTGCCTTTGATTTCATGTATGTTTTCTGTGTGTTTAAAAAGCCCTGTTTTCTTCCACTCGGGGCGGATTATTAGTTTGTAGTTCAGTTTAACGGAGTGTCACTTTGAAGTATAGAAATGTTTCTAGTTCCGTAGCGCTGATTCCGATTTCCGTAGCTCTTGATTCCGTTGTTCTAATTTAGATGTCCGAAGCTCCGTGTTTGTGGTTCCCAAACCACTTCCTTATGTCGAGTGTCCGTTTCCTCCCGAATCTCACTGTGCCGAGCGATTAAACTCTGGACTGATTCTCACGGCCTCGACATCAAAGCTAAGTACCTCGGATTCCGACTTCCGCTAAAGCTCTCTTCCAGTTTATGAATTTCTGTGATAGTTTAACGTGCACTTGTTTCTGTCGAGTGTTCACTTCTGTTAGCGCTGTATAATTAGCACACGTTATGTTTTGCCTGCTAGCTTATGTAAAAGGTTCTGGGTGCTTATGACCGTTAACCCTTTTTTATTTCTAACTGTGTGTCTTTACTGCTAGCGCTAACGTTCTGAGAAATCATATGTTCTTAGCCACGATAACCTGCAAAGTCTCGAAACCTGCATGAAGCTTTTTGTTTTCCTGTGTCTTTTCTGCAAGTGTGCTGAATAAAGTGTCGAAGCTTTTCACCGCAACTGTGTCCAGCCTTCTCCTGATTACGTAACAGAATAATCCGCCTAAAAAATGGATGCAGCGGGAAAAGTAAGGGCACGCCGCGCCATGCCACACCACGCCATGCCACGCCACGCCATGCCACGCCACGCCACATTTAAAATGCCTGCAAACAATTCAATTTTTTTTCCCCAATGGACGTTTGTTTATCCCCCCGATGAGTTTGATGGCTTTTCCACCTGGCCACAGTGTTTCTGTTTGCAGGCACAAATTTATTTCCTGAGTTTGGAGGACCCCAAGCCCGACGAGGAACAGTGGGTGAGGTTCCTCCTCTCTCGTTTGGTCGGCTCTGCTCGCCAATGGGCAGAGCTTCACCTTGCCAGTGGATCCATGAAGTTCAAAACAGTTTTGGGCTTTGTGGATCTACTGGTTCAGGTGTTCGGAAGCCCAGACTTCCAACCCGACCTCTGGACCTTTTTGGGGAAGGACCGTCTGGGCGACCGACCTAACCGCTCATTCCTGGAATATTATGGGGGTAAGCGGGCTAACGTGGCGGCCTGCTCCTCAGACCCCCAAAGCCAGGAGTGTTCCACCGAGGGATGCACCCGCCCGGCCGTCCTGCAGTGCCCCACCTGCAGGAACCAGGGATTAAGGAGCAGCTTCTTCTGCTCCCAAAACTGTTTCAAGGGCAGCTGGCGGGTGCATAAGCGGCTCCACCAGCGGGCACCCTCAGAGCTCCAGCAGGAGACTAAGCAGGAGGTCTTCTCAGCGGAGCTGCAACTGGAGGTTAACCAGGCGACCTCCAGCCCCGAGCTCCAGCAGGAGACCCAGAAGGAGGTCTTCTCAGCAGAGCTGCAACTGGAGGTTAACCAGGCGACCTCCAGCCCCGAGCTCCAGCAGGAGACCCAGCAGGAGGTCTTCTCAGCAGAGCTGCAACTGGAGGTTAACCTGGCGACCTCCAGCCCCGAGCTCCAGCAGGAGGCCCAGCAGGAGGTCTTCTCAGCAGAGCTGCAACTGGAGGTTAACTTGGCGACCTCCAGCCCCGAGCTCCAGCAGGAGACCCAGCAGGAGGTCTTCTCAGCAGAGCTGCAACTGGAGGTTAACCAGGCGACCTCCAGCCCCGAGCTCCAGCAGGAGACCCAGAAGGAGGTCTTCTCAGCAGAGCTGCAACTGGAGGTTAACCAGGCGACCTCCAGCCCCGAGCTCCAGCAGGAGACCCAGCAGGAGGTCTTCTCAGCGGAGCTGCAACTGGAGGTTAACCTGGCGACCTCCAGCCCCGAGCTCCAGCAGGAGACCCAGCAGGAGGTCTTCTCAGCGGAGCTGCAACTGGAGGTTAACCAGGCGACCTCCAGCCCCGAGCTCCAGCAGGAGACCCAGCAGGAGGTCTTCTCAGCGGAGCTGCAACTGGAGGTTAACTTGGCGACCTCCAGCCCCGAGCTCCAGCAGGAGACCCAGCAGGAGGTCTTCTCAGCGGAGCTGCAACTGGAGGTTAACCAGGCGACCTCCAGCCCCGAGCTCCAGCAGGAGACCCAGCAGGAGGTCTTCTCAGCGGAGCTGCAACTGGAGGTTAACCTGGCGACCTCCAGCCCCGAGCTCCAGCAGGAGACCCAGCAGGAGGTCTTCTCAGCGGAGCTGCAACTGGAGGTTAACCAGGCGACCTCCAGCCCCGAGCTCCAGCAGGAGACCCAGCAGGAGGTCTTCTCAGCAGAGCTGCAACTGGAGGTTAACATGGCGACCTCCAGCCCCGAGCTCCAGCAGGAGACCCAGCAGGAGGTCTCCCCAGCGGAGCTGCAACTGGAGGTTAACCAGGTGACCTCCAGCCCCAAGCAGCAGCCAGCGAATAGAGAGGAAACCTCTCCTGGCCTGCTCGTCTCAGAGGTTCTAGAAGAAACCTCCACTCCAAGCCCATGTCCAGATATCACTCCTGCTCTCAATCCAGTTCTCACTCCTGCTCTCAATCCAGTTCTCACTCCTGCTCTCAATCCAGTTCTCACTCCTGCTCTCAATCCAGTTCTCACTCCTGCTCTCAATCCAGTCCTCGATCCTGTTCCCAGTCCGGTTCCTACTCCAGTCCCCGATCCTGTTCCCAGTCCGGTTCCTACTCCGGTCCCCGATCCTGTTCCCAGTCCGGTTCCTACTCCGGTCCCCGATCCTGTTCTTAGCCCTGCTCCCAATCCGGGTCCTACTCCGGTTCTCAGTCCTGCTCCCAATCCGGTTCTCAGTCCTGCTCCCAATCCTGCTCCCAATCCGGTTCTCAATCCTGCTCCCAATCCGGTTCTCAATCCTGCTCCCAATCCAGTTCTCAGTCCTGCTCCCAATCCAGTTCTCACCCTGGCTCCCAATCCGGTTCCTACTCCGGTTCTCAATCCTGCTCCCAGTCCGGCTCCAAGCCCCGTTCTCAATCCGGTTCCAAGCCCCATTTCCAATCATTTCCCAAGTCCAGGTTTTGATTTTTATGAGGGCTACATGGGTTTAATTTCGGGATGGGTGTTAGCCCTCCTCCTCAGTGCAGAGGGTGTTTTCACTCCCAGCTCCACTCATAACCCAGCTCACTCCTCAGTCCCCAGCCCTGTCTCCTCCTCAGTCCCCAGCCCTGTCTCCTCCTCAGTCCCCAGCCCTGTCTCCTCCTCAGTCCCCAGCCCTGTCTCCTCCTCAGTCTCCAGCCCTGTCTCCTCCACTATTTCCAACCCAACTCACTCCACTATCTCCTCCTCTGTTTCCTACCCTACTCACTCCACTATCTCTAATCCAGGAGCTGAAGCAGGTTCCAGGCAGAGCACCAGGTCACGCGCGGCTCAGAGATCCGGGTCCAGCACCAGGTCACGCGCAGCTCGGAGATCCGGGTCCAGCACCAGGTCACGCGCAGCTCGGAGATCCGGGTCCAGCACCAGGTCACGCGCAACCCCGAGATCCGGGTCCAGCACCAGGTCACGCGCAACCCCGAGACCCGGGTCCAGCACCAGGTCACGCGCAACCCCGAGACCCAGGCCGAGCATCAGGTCACGCGCAACCCCGAGACCCAGGCCGAGCATCAGGTCACGCGCTACTCCACGATCCAGGCCGAGCATCAGGTCACGCGCTACTCCACGATCCAGGCCGAGCATGAGTCCTCGTCCAAGTCCTCGTCCAAGTCCTCGTCCAAGTCCTCGTCCAAGTCCTCGTCCAAGTCCTCGTCCAAGTCCTCGTCACGACCCGGTCGACTCTGGCTGCGGGACATTAAATTGCACCAGCCTCGGTTCCAGGGGGGCAGATGTGCTAATCTTGCCCAGGGGTCCGGGTCCGCCACAACAGACAAAGCTTGCGGCGCTTCGGGAGCCGCGCCTTAAGGGGGGGGCTCTGTTATGTTCCCTCTCTCGCAGCGAATGGAGTAGCTTACTTCCGCATTCCAGCTCCATTCAGAAGGACTCTCGTTTTGTTTACCTCGGCCATGTGTGCTTTTGTTATTGTCTTGCGTCATGTCTCTGTCCCCGCCTCCTTATTTCGTATTGGTTCTCCATGTAATGTGATTATCATTTCCAGGTGCCTTTGATTTCATGTATGTTTTCTGTGTGTTTA
Organism: Cranoglanis bouderius; assembly: GCA_023630585.1. NCBI lineage: Eukaryota > Metazoa > Chordata > Actinopteri > Siluriformes > Cranoglanididae > Cranoglanis > Cranoglanis bouderius. The sequence continues at coordinate 10,964,188 of CM042555.1, forward strand.
AAAAGCCCTGTTTTCTTCCACTCGGGGCGGATTATTAGTTTGTAGTTCAGTTTAACGGAGTGTCACTTTGAAGTATAGAAATGTTTCTAGTTCCGTAGCGCTGATTCCGATTTCCGTAGCTCTTGATTCCGTTGTTCTAATTTAGATGTCCGAAGCTCCGTGTTTGTGGTTCCCAAACCACTTCCTTATGTCGAGTGTCCGTTTCCTCCCGAATCTCACTGTGCCGAGCGATTAAACTCTGGACTGATTCTCACGGCCTCGACATCAAAGCTAAGTACCTCGGATTCCGACTTCCGCTAAAGCTCTCTTCCAGCTTATGAATTTCTGTGATAGTTTAACGTGCACTTGTTTCTGTCGAGTGTTCACTTCTGTTAGCGCTGTATAATTAGCACACGTTATGTTTTGCCTGCTAGCTTATGTAAAAGGTTCTGGGTGCTTATGACCGTTAACCCTTTTTTATTTCTAACTGTGTGTCTTTACTGCTAGCGCTAACGTTCTGAGAAATCATATGTTCTTAGCCACGATAACCTGCAAAGTCTCGAAACCTGCATGAAGCTTTTTGTTTTCCTGTGTCTTTTCTGCAAGTGTGCTGAATAAAGTGTCGAAGCTTTTCACCGCAACTGTGTCCAGCCTTCTCCTGATTACGTAACACCATCAAGCCAGCTATCCACCAGGCCAGCCATCTATCCAGCATGGCTGCTTTTTATTTGTCATTCACTTTATTTTCAATGCAAAGAAACAAAATGTACTTTACATTTATTCATTCATTTATCAAAGCATGCTGAGTGTAGCAAATTTGTCAAAATAGATCACCAGGGCTTAAAGATAAAAGTGTTTTCACTTAAGAGTTATATAACCATTACCCACACTGATAATTTCCCTTTTTGTGAGAAACTTTTTATTGGTCTCTGCTCTACTTATGTTTGAGATTGAAACCATTAATGCTACTGAATGTCTAGTCGTGACTCCAGAAATCCTCCGAGGTGCACTACAGATCAACTGGAGTTTTCCTCTGATAGTGAGAGAAATGAAATCTGATTGCTTCCAATCCACAGAGCTAGGTGGCAATAAACATGGCATCACTGAAAATGTACAGGGATTCTAAAAAGCAAGAGTGATTTTGTTGGATTTCATGTGAATGAAGTAGTTGAAATGCTATAACCTCACCACCCCTCACCCTAATTCAAACTGTTCAATTTTTCATAGGAGATGCTTTGGAAATATTCTTACAAATGTCATGCTAGTGTAATAAAATCTAACATTTTAAACTGACAGCAACAAACAAGTAGCACCTACATAACACCAGCACATGTGTAACCTGTGCCTGTGTAACACCTGTACCTGTCTCACAACTGCACCTACAGTAGGTAACACTTGCATCTGTATAACATGAGCATACTATATCTCTGAAATGAGCACCTGTACAGCATGAGTGCCTGTGTACTAACTGCACCTGCATTTCATCAGCACCTGTGCAACATGAGCACATCATCATGTGCACATGTACAAGAGCACATGAGTACCTATGTAGTAACTGCACCTGCATTTCAACAGCACCTGTCTAACGCTAGCGCCTGTCTAAATCAGCACCTATGTAACACCAGCCTGTGTGTAAGATCAGTGTCTGTGTAACATTCAGCAGCTGTGTACCATTGGCATTTGTGTACCACCTGAATCTGGATAACTCCTGCAGCTTTGTAATACCTGCACTTGTGTAATGTCTTCAGCTTTGTAATACCTGTGCCTGGGTAGCACCAGCACCTGTGTAACACATGCTTCTCTTGCACCTGCACCTTTTACACATCTGTGTCTGTGTAACACCTGGACATTTGTAACACTTATGCCTGTGTAACGCAAAAACCTGTCCAATACCTGCACCTATGTAACATCTGCAGCTTTGTAATACATGTAACTGTGTAACACCTGCATCTGTGTAACATAAGAACATCTCTAACATGAGCACTTGTACAGCAACTTCTAACAGCCCCCGTGTTTCAGATCACATTAGGTAGGAGAATCAAGAATGTTTTTTAGTCTAGTTTAGTTTAAGACCAAAGGGAGTCTTCATCTACAGTTCTAATACGGCTGAAATGAACCCAGTGTAATGAAATGTACAATCTGTGTATGACTTCCCCACAGTCTTAAAACACAGACGGAATAAGGAAGCAAGAAGGAGGTGAGACTGAGCCCCTATTTTTGAAATGTTAGGGAGAAAAGGTTTGAAGTGACATAACAGGGTTACTTTGTTGTTGTGTAAATACTTCAGGTATGGCTGCTTTCAGGCAAGCAGAGCATCAGCGGAGACAAAAGAAACACACTCGCCAGTATACAACTCCACTCTATTACTAAGAGAAGACATTCATTTTCATTGAATAGGTTGAGAAAATCTGCCTCTTAGGAGCTCTCCTGACAAACTGCAGGTACTACACAGCACATGACACCTTTTTATAAGACAAAAAGCATGAAAGGAGCAGACTGGAAAGCAGTATTTATAGGGATTCTATGGACTAAAGCACATAATGTCTGGTTTACCTCAACATTTCTAATGTGCACTATGTTAATTTACATGATATAGTTTTGTAAAGGCACCTCAATTACAGTAGGATGCTAGAACAGTTTTCTGGAGTAAGTTTAACTGGAGGACTACAGAGTTTACCTTAAAAGCTGATGTTTTTCACTGTGTGCATGTTTTTCACCTGTGAGTTAATCCACACAATGTGAACAGTCTGCTTTAACACAATGGCACTATCTGTTTAGTGGTTCAAAGATTCATGTCTGTGTCTGCTTTTTAGAATTCGATTTGGATTTAAACCAGAAGTGGCTGTGAATTAAATATGAACCCTACAAACCCTATGAGCCCTGCGTCTGAAAACACTGGAAAGTTTACAATTGGTCACAAATAGCGATTTATATGGAATTGTTTTTTAATCCCACTCACACAGTTATTATTTTTGTTTATACCTGCAATATTTTCTGACTAATTTTGGTTATTTTTCCCTAAATATAAACAAACTAGCAGCCTAATTTAAACTACCACAACCCAGACCAGGCAGTAACTAAGGATGATTAATTGAAACTTGTAAATGCATCGTACAGGGATTCATGAATATGGTCTTTCTTTGTCCCTTAAGCATCAAATCTGGCCACTTGCTCATTTATGCTATTCAATAAAATTAATTACTTACTGTAAATACTGCAAGTGATAAAAACTACAGTACTGTGCAAAAGTTTTAGGCACATGCAAAGAAATGCTGTAGAGCAAAGATGCCTTCAAAATAATGAAATTAAATGTTTCTACATTTAAAAAAACACAGTAAAGAGCAGTAAACAGTAGTAAATGAAACAAAGTCCATATTTGGTGTGACAAAAAAATAAAAATAAAAATAAAAATAGACTCTGGTACAATTTTGCAGTTTTATAAGGAAATGAACTGGTAAGTTTTCTTGAGCATCTTGCAGAACCAGCCACAGTTCTTCTGGAGACTTTGACTTTTGCACTTGCTTCTTATTTTTGCAGCAAAACCCAGCAGCCTTCATTGTGTTTTTTGTCTGAAAAGTGTCTCTTACGTAATATGCTGCTTTCTTTAATGACATGCAAACATTTTTCTGTAACATTTAATTTTGTGCTAGAAAACTAATGTTTGGGAATCTAAAATGTTTTTTGTACTGAATTGATAATGTAGAAGTCATAAAATAAAAAATCTATAACAAAGTTTGTAGTAAAAAAAATAGGGTGCCTATAAACTTTTGCACAGTACTGTGCATCAAATCAAATCAAATCATTTTATTTGTCACATACAGTACATAACCATACATAGTATGACATGCAGTGAAATGCTTTTTACGACTGCACCGATATATAAACAGAATAAAAAATTAAATAAAATATAATGGATTTAAAAAAGGTGAATATAATATAATAGAGAATAAAACTAGAATATATGAAGAAAAAAATACAATTTAGAATATAATACAAAAATTATAATTATATATAGTAAAATAGTAAAATTACAAAACTGTAAAAGAAAAATGTACCATTATAATATACTAAATGGAGTAGAAAAACTGTACATGTGCAAATAAGGTGTGCAAATTGTAGGGAGTGTAAAAAATGATGTGAGTGAATGTCAGGATGAGGTAGCGGATGTTGTATGTGTGAGTCCAGTCCAGTTCTAGTCCTTGGTGTTCCCCTGGTTGAGGGCCCGAATCGCCTGTGGGGAAAAAGCTCCTCCTCATTTTCTCTGCGTTGGCCTTCAGGGAACGGAAATGTTTCCCTGACCGTAACAGAGAGAACCGTCCATTGTTGGGATGGCTGAGGTCCTTCGTTATCTTCCTGGCCTTGGTCCAGCACCGAGGCCATTTGTTATCACAATAACAAAACAAAAAAAAGATCAACATGGAAAATTAAAATAAATGTGCATCCTATATATATATATATTAAAAAAGTACAATTAGAGAAAAAAGGAAAAAATTTTAAGACTATTTGAGTGTGGTGAGAAGGATATGTCAGCTTGAGTCCTCCTTCTACATAATATATTTATGGTGATATCATCACTGTCCAACAGCCTGCTGTGTATAAATATAACAAAGCAGACATGCCATTGTGATGAACTAGCTAGCTAGAGAGAGAGAGAGAGAGTATTAGAATGTACTAGTGCCAATTAGGGCTGGCTAAAGTTATATATATATATATATATATATATATATATATATATATATATATATATATATATATATATATATATATATATATAATTATCTTGATTCATTTCTCAAAGCAATTCAAATTAAGTACAGCACTGAATATGCATTTGTACTCAGGTAACCAGTGCATAAACCAGAGCACCAATATCCCCCCTTATTTGTTAGGACCACTAACCATACCTCATAGTACCACATGACCTTCTGAATGCACCTCAAGCATGACAAATCTACAGAAGAAAAAGAGTTTAAAAAAAACAATGTCAAAGTTATGGGCGAATTTTTAAATGACCTAAAACCTAAACATCTGCTTAATAATTACATACTTAATATTAAATTCCTTATTCCTAAACAAACAACATGACTAAGTATATGAAATGCATGAATGGGGTCAGTGAGTCATAGCTGCACATGTTGTCTCACTCAACATTGTGCCACTGACGCATTGCCCATAGAGCATGTTTATTCATCCACAAGGCTTCATAAGCCACAGGTTGCTATCAGCAGAGGAACAGAAACATTGCCATGACTAATTATTTGCCCATCTGTTAATATTATTGGTTTCTATACCTTGCTCTTGGTACCCTAATAAGATTAAAGATTTATACTAAATAGCAGTTATATTTCCTCAGAATTTAAGCTTATACAATGCAGATAAATCTATCAATTTTTGATAGATTATATTAGATTAACTGCTTATCCTACACAAAGTCACAGGGAGCCTAGAGAGGGAACTCGGGGCACAAGGCGGGGGACACCCTGAACAGGGTGCCAACACATCGCAGGGCACAATTGCACACACATTCACACACCCATTTACACACTACGGACAATTTAGAGATGCCAATCAGCTTATAATGCATGTCTTTGGACTGGGGAAGGAAACCGGAGTACCTGGAGTTAACCCCAAAACACTGGGAGAACTTGCAAGCTCCTCGTACACAGGGCAGAGGCAGGGTTCGAGCCACCAAGCCTGGACGTGCAAGGCAAGCGTGCTAACCACCAACGTGCACATCCTCGAGTAATGTGAAGACAACCTAACAACAAAGATGGGAAAAAAGATCACACCTTGCTGGTGTTTTCTTTTTTTGTGAAAAGGAGTAAATGAAATGTAATAAATAAATAAAATCTCAATGTCTGCAGTGCTTTTGTGTCAAAAGAAACCACATAGGGTGATGATTCAGGTTTTCACTGAGCAGAAGGCAGAATAACTGAGGCGATGTCAGTAGGTGGCAATCCTACATCATTGTGTCAGTCTTATCAAAACACACACACACACACACACACACACACACACACACACACACACACACACACACACACACACGTTTATCTTATTCTCCTTGTGAGGACTTTTCATTTATATAATTATTAATGCAGCTAATTAACACTGTGTCTGCATTTAAATCTAAACCTAACCGCAAGCTCAGTAATCACAAATAAACCTTTTGGCTCTTTTAGGTTTTTTAACAAAAGTTTCAGTTTCAGTTTGTTTTTTTTCTAGAAAAAAAATGGTTTCTTTGTGGGGACCAGCCAAATGTCCCCATGAAGTCCCCCACCCCCCACAACACACACACACACACACAGAGAGAGAGAGAGAGAGAGAGAGAGAGAGAGTCCGTCATTAATGAAGTAGAATAAATGTATGCAATTCATACAGCTCACAAAAGGCTCTCTGTACACAGACAGAAGTTCTTTGGCCTTCTGTGGTAGATTCAGCCAAGGCTCAAAACATCTCTACACTCTGATTGAGAAACTACTCATACACAGGTTGCCAAATATAGGAATTGTAATCCCAGAACAAGTATCAAGATAAACTGGCATGATGGATATTTATTCATTAATTTTCAATAACTGCTTAATCCTGGTCAGGGTTGCAATGGGTCTGAAACCGATCCTAGGAACACTGAGTGCAAGGTGGGCAAATACACCATGGATGGGGTGGCAGTTCATCACAGGGCACTATGCGCACAGACGTTCACACATTCTTTCACACCTATGGGCAATTTAGCAAAGCTAGTCACCTACCTGCTTGCTTTTGGACAATAGGAGGAAACCAGAGAACCTGGCAGAAACCCAAGTGAACATGGTGAGAACATGCAAAACTCCACATGGACAACGCAGGACCTTCGAGCTGTGAGGCAGCAATGCTACCTGCTGTCAGTACTTACAGGATTACAGTTTTTTTGTGACTGTTGCAGCCAAAATGCTTGATTGAAAATTTGTGATGCAACTTGCAGAGTTTTTTCTGCTTTTTGTTGCAGAAAACAATTTGAATTGGTGTAAGTGAAATTGCACAAAATAGTTTTGCACAGGAGGGCACGGTGGCTTAGTGGGTTGTATGTTTGCCTCACACCTCTGAGGATGGGGGTTTGATTCTCACCTCTGACCTGCGTTCGCAGAGTTTGCATGTTCTCCCCGTGCTTCGGGGGTTTCCTCTGGGTACTCCGGTTTCGTCCCCAGACCAAAGACATATGCTGTAGGTTGATTGTTTTTTTGTTTTGTTTTTTCAAAAATTGTCTGTAGTGTGTGAATATGTGTGCGATTGTGCCCTGCAATGGGTTTGCACCCTCTCCAGGGTGTCCCCCACCTCATGCCCAGAGTTCTCTGGGATAGGCTCCAGGATCCCCCGCGAATCCCCCGTAGCATAAGCGCTACAGAAATTGAATGGATGGATGTTTCACACGGCTTTTAACAGTGATGTTTGTTGGTAAATGAGACCTTTATCTGTACTCATGTTTGACGCATGTGAATCGAAGAAGGCTTTGAATCGAAGAATGCTCCTTGTGATGGCGTCACATGACGCGTCTTGGCCCAAATTTGTGGAAAATCTGCGATAATTTTGAAAAATTGCAAACTCCTCCGAATATTGCGGAGCTTGCTTGATTTTGCCTTCATTTCTGCGATCGCAAACTCGTGAAATCCTGGAGAGACTGTGCTGTGCCACTGTGCTGCCCTGTGATGGATGTACTATAAAATTTAAGAAATCATATTTAATTATTATTCGATGACAGTTTATGCTAAGGACATGATTTTGTGCTAAGAGCACTCCAATCTGGCAACCCTGTAGGATCAGTGAGGAGCTGCTGCAGCGCTTAATGCTCATCACTGTAGGCGGCTGCAGTGTGATTTTGCCTGATTTCATCTTCATTTCTCTTTCACGGCTTTGAGAAAGAAAAAAACATCTATAATGTATATATATATATATTTATTCTTCTCGTGAGAGGAGGGAGAGAAAGTGCACCCTCGCTGAGGACTGAAGATGAGTGCATAAGATTCAGGAGGAAGTTCAAGTCGAGTCTACAGTACGTTATGTCTCAAGGAAGAAGCGCGCGCGGTGATCGGAAGCGAAAGGCTGATTAATTAATCTGAAGCCAATAATCCGCATTAAGTGCGGAGACAAACCCGTCCACAGGCTGCAGTTTCGCCGGAGAGAGTATAACGCAGGATGGGAAAGAAGTGTGCGTATGCCTAAGTGTGTGTGAGAGACACAGAGAGAGAGCGAGAGAGAGAGAGAGAGAGAGATGCTGTGAGACATTAAAGCATCAGCCAAGTCAGCATGTTACGTGTTTAAGCTATGGATCGCGCGCGACTCGTTATCTCCGTCTCTGATACACCGGGACCCTTCTAATAATTTTTGGATTTGGGATTTTTTTCCCCCCCCATCGGAATAAAGCCCGAGAGAGCCTGCTGAGAACACACACTGGATGTGGATGTGGGATTTATCAGAGCTGCCCTGCGTTTGCACCAAGAAGGTGATAGATTTATTATTTTCATTTTTTTTTTCTTCTTCTTATTTTTTTCTGCATTGCTTGCTAAAGGCTCCCCGGCTCGCGCGCTCACGTCCCACTAAAAAAAAAAAAAAACCTGCATGGATTTCACATTAACTTGAGGCTGAGGATGCAGAGGATCATCCGTCCACACTGCTATCCTTGACACAACACATATTTGGGGGGGGGGGGGAAAGAACATGTGTAAGTAGGTGATGGGAAACTGTTATAGTTATATATTACTTCTAAGTTTCATGCCAGTGCATGCATTTTATGCATTTGCATTCCAAATTTTATCCATCTACCTATTACGTTTCTATCTATCTATCTATCTATCTATCTATCTATCTATCTATCTATCCATCTATCTATCTATCTATCTATCTATCTATCTATCTATTCATTCAGATAGACAGATGGATAGACAGTCTGTCTATCTTCCCATCTTTAAATCTCTCTATCTTGTCATTGGCTACATGATTGAAGGCTGGTGCCAGAATAAGCTGGTAGAATTTGGATCCCAGCACCTCCCTCCCCCACCATCCCCCCTTCTGTTGCTCCACTTAGCGTTACTTTTGCTAGAATATGGCGTTGGGTCATTCATATTCCGTTCACATGTGCAGGCTTTTGCAAAGACGCAGGAGGAAAAAAGAGACGCCGTGTATCTGTGATTGTCCCTGTCTTCACTTTGCTGCATTTGATAAGTAGATGAGGTGAAAGGCATCCTGAGTACATCCTGTGTTCAGCTTGTTACTCATCTAACTGCATGCTGGGTCGCATCCTAGGAAGCGTTATGCCGTCTCCTACAGTTTTTTGGATGGTAATTGTGAAAAGCACAGATGAAGGTGGCAGCTCACACACAGGGCTGTACCGTGTGTCTTCAACAATTAACCCTCTTGGTTATACCACAGCCAGGTGAAGGTAGGCATTACATTCCTGACATGCTGGCCGAGATTCTGGGTTGTACCGGAAGATTGCGTATTTTCTGTGTATGATTCATGGACGTGGGTTGTTGCTTCCCTGATACTTTTTTTTTTTTTTTTGCGCATGAACTGTTTGACAGGAGCTTCCGTCTTCCCTGGCAATAGCAATAAAAAAAGGAACAACACTGAAAAGCAGGGATGCTACTGCATTTTAAACTAACAAGCTGGTTAAGACATTTGTGTAGGTAAATATTCTAGACTAAATCTCTACATTTGTGCAATCTGGATTCAGGAAGACGCAGCTACGGCTCCTTGTTTCAGTGCCTGCTTGTAAGGACATCAAGCAAAGGCAGTCATCTGAGATAATTGCTTTTAACTGGTACTGCTCTATCTATTTCAGTTCCTGAAACGATGCACTAATTATAAATGTCATCTCCCACAGTCTGCCAGAAAGATCTGTTCTTTTCATGATCTGGAAGCTACAGTGTAGTTCATGTACACTTGAAACAAGTTGAACAGGCCGTCTGCAGTTTATTTCAAGTGGCACGCCTTTGATGAATTAAACACCAAATGCTTTATGCATTACTTGAAAGTATTTTTAAAAAGGGTCCGTGTTTCTGTTCCTCTTTTGACTGATTCTTGAGACCAAGCAGGAAAGCAAATGTTATTGCTGGATCAAAAACCAATGACTGGTGAAACAAATTAACAAACCAATGTTGGGTATCTACATCACAAACAGTGGATATGAGGTATATGATATATGATATATTTCTGAATGTGCAGAAACAATTCACAAACGAAGCATTTTAATTATCAAGCTTGCAGACAAAAATTGTCTATTATTATCCATTTTCAACTGCAACTGCTGCAAAAAAAAATCACAATGGCTTTAATAGTACATGCTTGACAGCTGCTCTATTTAGTTCAGTGCATTCTGCTCCATAATCATCTTATCCAGCTTAAATAAATGGAGCAAAATCCCAACGCAGATGAGACCAAATCAATCTGCTAAAAATTAAAAGCATAATCACATTTAGATGATAATGTTACTGACTCAGATCAGTTTGGTGCTTGCCACTTTGCCATGGGCTTCAATGATTTAAATTACACTCCAGTATAAAATGCTATGGAACAGATTGAGGTGTGGGTGTTAATTTTCAGCTCTGTATTTTCCTTAGAGCCATGTTTGTTGTGCTGTACAAATTTTCCTGAGAGTCATGTTTGTTGTGCTGTACGACGAGGCCCGTGTTAGCTGTCATTGCAGTTGTGGTCTGTGCATAAAGCTATGCATAAAATAAAACAACCTGTCAGCCTCAGTCATTTAAAATCTTTTGTAATTCATATGTATATCCTATGGTCTCCATAAATGATTCCTGTAATGAATTGCCAATGTCTTTTTAAGTCATGGTTTAATGGTGACATCTCGAATCAATATACAGCTATCATACTTAGACCTTAGACATGGATAAAAGAAACCAACATCACCATTAATACTTTTTCTTCATTGAGAGTGCCTTTGTGTTCAACACTACGGCCTTAACATATGAGATAGCTGCAAAACTGCTCCTAAAATCGAATGAGAAAAATGATTGAGATTTGGTTAATTTACACAAGCTAGAGACAGAGATCACTGCTCCTTTTCTCAGGGTGATGACCTGAATTTAGCCCTGACTCATGGGCCGCACATTACAAACCCCTAAAGTGCAGCTTTGATTGATGGTGTATCCTCACAGGCGGCTCAGAGAAACAAGGTTTAGTGTGCAGTCCTGGGACTGAAAATCCACAGCAAGGATGAGTGTTAACGTGTTGAATGTGTCAGCTAAGGGAAAAAACAATACAAATACCAGTTGTTTCTGGCATAGTAAAGTGGGTGTGTCTTGGAATAAGAATGTTTAGGCAAAATAGCACACATTTATCTTGATAATCCATGCCATTTAAATGAAAATGAAACTGCAAAGCTGTTCTGTTCAGTTCCAATGCTATACAAAAGCCCTCTCTAGTGTGGGTCAGGTAGGAAGTTCACCTCATACCATGAAAAGACATTAAAAGTTTAATAACAGAGAGGCCAGTTGTGTAGTGGCTTCTTTTAAAATGCAAAAAAAAGAGGTCAGGGGAATAGTGAGCAAATTCATTAAAGCAGTTTCTGTTTTAAATCCACTGATGCAGATCCATTCAAGTAAAAATTTCTCACATTCAGCTGAATCCTCAATTCAGCTAAGGTAATAGAGACAAGGCCCTGCCAGTCACCCAGCTGTGCTCTCTGTTCTAGTCATTAAAAAAACTCATGGTCTTTTATTAATCATGTAGTTAGTTTCCATATTCATCTGTCCCCCCAGAATATAAAACGACAACAGCATGCCGGTGGAATTTTAATTGGCACAATTGAGATGCACTTGTGTCTCACTTTGTGCTACTGTGGCTGGTCCCACATGAATACCTTAAAGATTGCACTTCCCAAAGCAGGTTATCCCCAAGTCCCATCCTTTCTTCAGTGAATAATCTCATATGGATACTGTAGACTTAAGAACTGCTGCTGTAGACATAACGACTAAAATGCTCATATTGAACATCCTTTCAACACACATAGTATTGTTTACCTTATAGTATATAACTGTGGAAGATTAATGGTTTATAATCCAACTGTCTGGTGTGACTGAGACGAGAATGGGTGCTGTTGTTGTGCTGGTGTTTTTATAGTCTAGTTCCTCTCAAGGTTTCTTCCTCATGTTGTCAGTTTTTCCTCAGTTTTGCTCATTAAGAATCTAAATCTGCCTACAGCTTTCTGTAACACTTCTTTGTGACAAATCTGACTGTCAGAAGCGCTACACAAATACAATTGAACTGAATTGAATTGAAAACACGTGTGTTCGTCTCTAGGAAAAATGCTTGACGTATATGGACCATGACTGTACGATCAAAACCATCTTGGACACTGACATGCTTACAGCAGCTTTTGTGAAGTGTAAATAGATTTTTATTCTGTCCTATTGTGCCTATTGATCCATTTGACATTCTTCCATTTTGCTTTACCGCACATTTATATTTTTGGCTGTTAATAACAATGCTGTCATGAGCAACATGTAAAGAATTATGTGTATGTGTATAAAAATCTATACTGTACTACTGTACCATAACCAGTAGTGAAATATACTACATGGATTATGAACACCAAAGAAAAATATCACCAATGTAGAATTACTTGTTACTGTAGTCTGTTTTAATATGAGCACTGAGTGGAAAAGCCTTCAGAAAATATCTGGCTATATATAAAATAATCCTCTACACATAAAAAGGGCTGTTTAGCCAAATGTGTCACACTAATAGCTGATATTTGCCAGCATGTTTTACTGAAAAAACTCAGCAGGATACAACTAGTTGCTGATTATGGCGTGTGTGTGTGTGTGAAGCTCAGCCATCTTTAACTCTGACCTACTGAACCAGGATGATGCAATGAACCAATCACCAAATAATGCTTTACATGTCAGTCTCACATACAATAAGGCATCATATGGAACATTTGTTTGGTGTTAATTGTCAATATGGCAGTAGTTTGTTACTCAGTGCTGTGACCGCCATGATGGTATTTACATTCTTCTGGCAATGTAACAATACATACATGCTTAATCTAAACGCTAATTAATATAGGGAATGTTTGTGTCTAGCTTTTTTTGAATGTTTGTGTCTTACTTTCCCAGCTTATCCATTTATGTTTATGATCTAAGGGTGATTCAAAATTTGCAAATATAGTTTTAAATTATTTTTTTTTTAAATTTAATTAATTTTAAGTTAAATATAAATTTTAAACCTAAGTTGTCTATAATCTATGTACGTGTTTCAGATAAATCACATAAACCATTAATAAAATGTATATAGCACTTAGAAAAAAGCATTTTTGCCTGATACAGCTGACTATATATCAATGTTTCATTCAAATATTATCATTGAAATACTTTGAACACTGAACACTCTTACCTGAACACATTATCTGACATATTCCACAAGTCACATGTTCAACAGGACGTTACATCATCTGAATTTCCTGAAGATCATGGGAAGAAGAAATGTACATTCTGTTTTCATATTTTTAAAGATATTGGGATACTGATTATTGAAGTGCAAACCTGTCCCCCAAAATAGAGAATTAAAGTAAATAATTAGTTTTAAAAAGTAGGCAAAAAAGAAGTTAAGAAGTTCTTGATAAACTAAAAGTTGTGTTAGAGTTTAGTTGGAGATTAAACCTGCAGGAAGGTAGATCTCAAGGAAGAGGTCTTGTGACCACTGCATTAGAATGTCATCCATGCTAATGGTTGCTAGTTAGCCACATTTTGTGTATTTGCTAATTCTATGCTAAAAAATTCAACCCTGTTACTCATTTAAGAGCAAAATGCAACCATGTTTTCTTAGATTCAGTGTAGGAAAATGATAAATAAAAGTTTACATTTTAAGAGTTACTACAAATAAATCATGGAATCACCCTTAATACTCTAAATTATTGGCTGGTGCTTCACTGCACCTCTTCCTAGATTATTCAGTGTTAATGATAAATGATACAAAGCTCTACATTTTTGTTGTCATTTCACCTAATGTAAAGTATATTAACCAAACGGTGACCTACACAATTCAGATAGTCACTTTGGTGTAATCAGATGCCACCCAAATTATAGCAGATGAGTGAGAGGCTGAATGGGCCACAGTAGTTTAAATCCTGCAGCAGATGTCTGACTCCATGCGTAGATGCTTTGGAAAACCCTGTCTGAGGGGCATATGGCACTCCAGAGGAGGTCCAGAGCATTCTGCAGACACACAGACGTACAGCCACGCAGAGGTGAAAGTTCATCTGTTTAAAAGGCTTCTGAATTTAGACGCATGCCCTCAGAGAAGCTTATTAAGCAAATGACTCATTTAAACAATAAATGGACATTGGATGCTTTGCTGCCTCCAGCTGTTCTGACTGTAATAAATATATCGGTGGTTTTTGGAAACACTGCCTTTGCAATTTAATCAGTTCTCTAGTCGATATCATCTCAAGAGTGAAATGACAGACTGGATGTTGAATGTAATATAAGAAGCTTCAATAAACAATTATATCCCATTAAAGCTCCAACTGTGTAAATTGTAATATTCACAAAGATTATGTATTGAAAGCACACTGGGAGCTGTATGTTGAGTATCATTTTGCCATGTGTGCACACTATATTTTTGTAAGCATAGTGATTCCCTAACAAATCTGGGTTGTTCATTATTTTGGAAACACCTCTCTCACATCTTCCCCCATGGACGTCTTTTCCGTCTCCCTCAGCACATTTCTGAGACTGGAGAGAAACTGGAGGGCAGGTGGCTTTTTCAAGCTTCTCAGGTCAGTTGGCATGGATTATGAAACAGAAGGGTGTCAAAGGGAACCGTGTTTTAGAGGCCCATATACCACAGGGTGCCTAGAGTCCATGCTGGTGCAGACAATCAGAGTTGATTTTGTTCCACAACAAAGGATGGAGGCGGACATGCGTCATTCAGCATCTGAAAAAATGCATGCGAAGATGTGAAATGTCTTTTCTTACAAGACAGACTAAAACCATGTTTGTAAAATTTTTTGGCCCAATTTTGCCATCACAGACAAGAACTGCACATAGTAAGTTGTAAGTTGAGATTTGCAGTCTTAGAAAGTATAATGTGCCAGTACAACCAAAGACAGTTGACATGGGAATTGTTTATTAAAATCGCAGAGTGTGAGCTCTGCTACAGTGCTCGTCTAAAATCTACCAATAGGAGAACAGCATAGGATGAGGCAAAACTCACAGGACAGCTACAAGTAGTGGCAATGATGAAACATAAACAAAACATGGACAGAAAACTAACAGAAAAATGTTTTTTTATTACCTCAACTAACAATGAAGAATGTTTCTGTTTATGCAGCACAATTTTCTGCGCAAGCCTGGATCAGAACATAGTAACATAGAACATAGTAATTTCCTTTAATCACAGGTCTATCATTAGAGGATCTTCATTGCAGAATCTAACAAGGAGAACGCATTATTGCACAGTCTGAACACGTCATTGTACACGATCTTCATCTAGTGTGACGAGAAGAAATCTTAAAAGACTGCTGAAATGGTACCATCTAAAACAAGCTTAAGCTTTGCCAACCTCCAGCTAATATGATAACAGTTTTAAGCAGTTACTGTGTCGTGTGTTTGTGTTTATTCACTGAAATTGTTATTGACTTGTTTTTGTGTCTTTTGCACCGCAATTAGAATGACTATTTCTGCACCACTTAGGCTTGTACGCTGGTGGCAGAGCAAAAAAAAATAAAAATCCAGTATTTTAGCACATACTGAGTGTAAGTGAGCAGGATGAATAGATTTGATGCACAGGAAACCCCATCGAGGCCCCGAACACACAAAATATATATGTGCAGCCTGCAAGCAGCTGAGTGCGTCAATTGGCTTGGCTTCATACTGAGTCAATACTAATGACTGAGGAGACTATATGGCCACAGTAAGATTATAGCTCTGAGGCCTCAACCCCTTCTATTGTCATCTCAGGCAAGGAAAGTAATGGTTACCATGGTCTGCCCCTTTTCATCTCCTTGCTGTATTGTCTGTATTATACAGTCATTAAGGCTAATGACTACTCAAATTTATTTGTTTTGAATTGTGGAAAATACAGACAGCCTGTAGCAACATGTAGGTGTGGAAAATATCAGCTACGGGATGAATAGATGCAACACGTTGCTGACAAGGGAAACCGAGCAGAATGCGTTTACGCTGTTTTGTTCACTAGACCAGTGAAGCAAGATGATATCAAGCTCCTTTAGTGCATCACTTTCGCATGAATGTAAATGCTCGGTGCTTAGTAGAACACCCTAGTCGCTGAGGCTTGCATTATAATTCATGCAGGGTTTTTTTGCATGTTGGACACCAGGCGTGATGGATAGACCAGCTGAGACATCGCTTCAGCAGCACCTCATCTCCACACATTGTGGAGGATTATATTTTGCTGGAAAATAGATTCAACATGTAAACTTCATTGGAACGTATTTCATTCTCATTTGGTGTTGTTCCTGTTTAATATTAAAAAGGATGGCGCTAAAAGCCATCAGGATCCAGTATGACTAGGTGATGGACACAGATGAAGCTGCTTAAAATCCACCTTGTGTCAAAAGAGCAGTAAATTTGCGCCATCTTAAATAGCATACTGTACTTCCATAATACACCAGCTAATTTTAATGAAATTATAGTGTTCACACCAGGAAACCAGATGTAGTTTAGTATGGATACCCAAATAATATATCATAATTGTTGAAAAATGAAGTGAGGTATCCTGGACAGTATTTGCTCTACATGGCAGAAGGGGAGGAGCTAATGGATTGCAGGATTGCTTCAATGGATTGCTTCACTGTTGCCAACTTAGCAACTTTGTCACTAGACCTGTGATTTTTTAGACCGCTTTAGCAACTTTGATTCAAAAAAGAGCCTAGTGACAAATATAATGACTGTTTGAGCATGAACTAGCAATTGTCCTGCACCCTATATGACGCTGCAATTCACATCGCAGCTGCTGGTTATACGAGCTGAGATAGCAGGTTTGGTTGACTCACAACCATTGTATAAAGCCTGACTGAGTTCTGTTTGTGCAAGCTTATGTTCCCAATGACTAATCACTGATCACTATTGTTTGCCAGTGACCAAATTCTGATCACTGTTACCAATGACGAGTCAGTGATTACTACTGTTTCCCAATGTCCAATCACTGATTATCATTGTTCCCAAAGACCAATCACTCATCACCATTCTTCCTAATGGCCAATTGCTCAACACCATTATTCCCAATGACCAATTACTCATCACCATTGCTTCTAACAACCAATCACTGATCACCATTGTTCCCAATGACCCATCACTGATCACCATTGTTCCCAGTGACCCATCACTGATCACCATTGTTCCCAATGACCAATCACTGATCACCATTGTTCCTAACAACCAATTATTCAACACCACTGCCCCCAACAACCAATCCCTGATCACCACTTTTCCCAATGACCAATCACTGATCACCATTGTTTGTCCCGCCTGTACTCTTCTTTGGTCTTTATTTTTAACTCTCTTGGCTATATTTACAAGTGCTAAAAGTGAGTTATTTCACCCAAAACCATTCTCCAACCAAAATTACGGTACTAGATAGTCTGGTAGTTGAGAGTTGAGACCTATGTTGTGGTTATGGAACACAGATGGAGAAAAAACATTTAAATATTAAAATGTGCTAAATTTACTAGATGTGTACTACAAAACAGGAATTAATCACAGTCCTTAAAAAGTTTTAGCTTTCAGAAACATTAAAAAGCTGTTAGCACATTCGGCAGCCAAATTTGCTAAATAATTCTAGTATTAGGTATTTTTTTACCAGCCTCCATTATGTGTTTATATTTTATCTGAGGTTTTTATCTAGGTAGCTAGCTAACTGGCCCACCTTATGATGGCTAAGGAGTAGGGTTTAATCTACAAAGTAAAATGATATGTAATCTTAGGAACTGCAAAGTTTTAAATCTATCTGTTGACACTGAGGGACCTTTAATCAAAAACATGCCGACAGAACCTTATAAAACCAGCCACTATTCAGCCCTACAGAATGATAAAGTCTTATTTGACACCTGGCCATAAATTGACTTTCTAAATGTCTCAGCATTTTAAAGCACAATTGAGTTGTAGGACCTATAAATGTATTACACTTCCAGCTGTTATGTCAAAACTTGATTTCTGCTATCTCAAGATAGAACCGTATAATCCGAAGGTCAGGAAATGGGAGCTAAATGCCCAGTCAGATAATCCATGGGCCAGCAGGAGGGCATTCCATACATCGCTCCATTGGGTGCATCACTCAATCAGATTGATTGCCATCACCACGGAGCCTTCTTGTTTAAAATCATGAACGGAGGCCTTGAAGAGTCAGTATGCAGAACATCGGATCCGGTATCGTCCACAGGACATCTCAAAGCATGACCCATTAGTAAGTCTGATAATGACGGCAAATAGTCTTGTGAACATGTTGTGTATTATATCGAGCATGGTGGCTGATGAATAAAGTAATGTCCCTTGTATTAATTGCCCTTAAGAGGTTACTTGGCTGAATATGAGGCTGGCTGCCTCCATACACTGAAGCATGTCAGTGCGTTTGAGCAGCAAAGGCTCTTTCAGAGGATTGGCTGTGTAATGCAATCTGTATGCAGGGGATGAGTGCTGTGCAAGCTGTGGCTCCCTCATTTGTGCCCATGCAGGAGGGTCACTCCATCCCTCTCTTCCCCCCTTTTCCTCCCTATTCTCCTCCTGCCTGCTAGCAGTGCGCTCTTCATTATCTCAGACAAAACCACATGTCACAACATGAAGTTTTCATAGCAACCCTTAACTTGCCCTGAGCTGCTTATGGACAGCCTGACTGATTTTTTTTTTTTTTAGAATTAGATTTTTTTTTATTGTGGGTATTTTTGTCTCTCTGTGCAGACATTGCGGAAGTCAACAGTCTGTGCAAAATTTTGTGTCTTGTTTGTGAATAATGAGGGAACCTATCTCCGACTGGAGTTCAGCAAGGAGTTGTCGACAAAAGCAATCTCTGTTTTAGATTTTGTGTTTAATTACAATGCACGGTGACTTAGTTAATGAATAATGAATGTGACTCTATGCTCGATGTGCTCAGACTTTTAATGCAGTGCCCCGACTCTTCATTTCATCTCTACACTGTGCACTTTCCACAGCATCCTGAGTTAAATATACCTCCTAGGTATAACCATGTCAATGTTTTCATATTGTCAGAGGGGGATAATGGTTAAAAATGTTAGACAGAGTGCAAAGAGAAGCTCAGGAACAAGAGCTCAGCTGAGTTTGACCTCGAGAAGCAATTGCCAAGCAATGGGAGGTCAGATGGCCAAATGGGTTATATCTGTAGTGTGTGTGTGTGTGTGTGTGTGTGTGTGTGTGTGTGTGTGTGTGTGTGTGTGAGAGAGAGAGAGAGAGAGAGAGAGAGAGAGAGAGAGAGAGAGAGAGAGAAGAGAAAGCTGTCACATGGACACAAGCGGCTCTGGGAGTGTGGATATTAGAGAATGCAGCTTTGTGAGCTTCGCACGATGAAATGTTCTCACTCTTCTCAGTGTACAGAGAAAGGGTTCTTGTTCCATGTGCACTATAATGCTATTGTGCAGTTGCTAGAGCAACCTATGATTGGCTGTCCGTGGAGTTTCTAAAAGAGGCACCATCTAGTAATTTAAAGAGGAATTAGGCTCGGTGGTTCGTTGCTATTCTTAAAATGGGTACAATTTTGCACTGACATTATAAATGCTGTATCCACTTGTTACTGCAAGTGTTTAAAAGTGACTATAATGCAAAAGCATGAATTATTCCTACGCAGGTCTTGTGTGTGTGTGAGAGAGAGAGAGAGAAATGGTAGGGGTGTAACACATGTATATAGAGCACTGAGTCACCACCGCTGTGCAACAGTCTGGACACAATGTGAGGTCCGTTCTCTGAATTAGAAACACAGCAACCTGAAAGGCAAAGGCCTCCCAGCAGCGGCTCACAGCACAGTTTTCAAGAGGACCATAATATTTAGGCTGGATTTACTCTGAGACATCCCTCGCCATCTTATCCAGAGGGCACCAAGCAGGTGCCGGGCTTAAAAACCGCTAAAACATATGTGCAGCTCTGTCATTAAGAGTGCACATTTTATCTCAGCCTTCTTGCTGAGGTTCTGAAAGGATTTAGAACAAAATGGATGTTATGAAAGTGATGATCAATGATCCATTCCTTGTCTGCAACAAAGCAGGTCTAGTTTAGAATTCAGACATCAGCCATAGAATATAAATGTCCTTGGTTCAGATTTGATAAACTTTTATGAATGGTTTGTCTCAGCATGCAGTAAGAAGCCTGTGGAGAGAAAGCATTCATGAACTGTAAGGATTCCCTGCACGCCGTATGGAACATGCAGAGAACCGTTACGCTTCGCTACAAGATTATGTAGTCTTAAAATTGTTCAAAATATCATTTAATTTTGAATAAAATGTTCTCCTTTTAAACCTTTGATGTCAGATTAGGTGTACATGACACGGTTTGGATCCCACAGAGTGATCTATTAAATTGGTGGCGAGTTTTAGGATGACCGCACTGTCTGTAATGTTTTCACCCAGTCAGCATTCTGCCTCTCTCATTCTCCATCCGAATGGTGGAGTGAACTGAAGGGTCTAGGCCAGCGAGATCACTCTTTACTCAGATCATCTTGATGAAGAGCCTATCTCGCCTGGATGCTCCCATAGATTAGATGTGTTTTGGCTTTGTGACCGTTTCCAGAGGGAGAGAAAAAGAAGAGAAAGTGTTTTTACAATACTGTACGTGCCTGGTTGTTGCCGCTTTGCTCAGGTGAAGTGATTTGTTGTGGTGCGGAATAATATTCTTCAGCTCTTTTGTGTTGGCTCGCACAGCAAAATAACAGGGGGTGAGAACGCCTTGCTAAAATTCCACAAGTCAACAATAAGAACATGCAAGATTGCCTTCTCGCGAGTTGTGTATTTCCAGCAGGAAGAGCGGCTGCCAAACCAGCGACTGAAGAGCTTTTGTCTAGTAATTGTATTCCTCCTCAAGCTCTTTCCCCATTATGTTATAGATTTTCTCTGTGGGATGCGGTAGAAGAGCAGCACACAAACACTTCCCCATGGACAGATTATCTGCTACAATGGTGTTAAGGTCCATTGTTGCAAAGATGACTAATAGTATTACACAAGCTGCAAATCTGATGGGGTCTTGTGCTCAACTCTGTGCTCAGAATAACCTGATGGAAATTCCAATGCACCTCTACAGGGCCGACATTCATTTGTAGGAGGGAGGCTTTCAGCGCCCATGTTTACCAGCTTCATACTGCCATATGTGTACACGTTTAATTTTGTTCCCAATGGCATTACAACTGCAGCTCGTGATGTACAGGACAGAGCGGCGAGATCGTGATTGATTGCTCACTAATCCACTTTTTATCCTCACCTGCAGTGCTGTGGGCTGCAGTTTTGGCACTGATCCTGACAGTTTAAAAGTGAACCAGTATTTTCACTAACAAGGGTTTCACACAGTTCCAAAACATGGGGGCGCACCAACCCACAGGCAATAAATTACCCTCATGCATAGTTCCTGTATTTCTCCCAGTGGTGTGTCCCAGAGTCTGAGATGAGCACATGGTGAATGCAGTGGCACAGCTGCCTGCTCCACATTCTACACCCGCGCTTGACTGAGCAGCTCCTGCAGAAGATCTCTGCATGTTGCACCGTGTCATGACTCGGTAACTGATGTCTATATCTAAAGCCATTCTCAGGCTGTAAACCTGCCACTCAGCAAGTCCTTTGGATGGGTTATTCACTGTGCATAAAATATTTCATCAAAGATCATTTCTTTTGGTTGAACTAGATTATAGCAACTACACAGTTGCACCCAATGAATACTGGGATCTTATGTATTTCATGGTGTTATAAAATACATGTATGGAATGTAATAAATAGTGTCCTGAAGGCCTGGCTTCTTTGGCTTGTTCTGATTATTAAACATAGTTGACTATATTCATTAGCCGTAGGTTCTGCAAGTGCTACTAACTTTATTTGCTTGATTTAATAAACTAAAGAATCAATTCATTATAAAGATGTACAAGCTTTGTATTTTATTTCCATGCCGAAAGCCACTCTGCGATGAAATAAGCACAGAAGCTGAGCTAATGAAGTTGAGAGAGAGAGATTCAATAAACATGCAGTCAGAATATGATTAAGAGCTAAGTTACGGTGGATATTAGCATACATAAATATTAAGTGTTATTGTCTTGGTAGCTGCAGCTAACAGTAAGTAATAAATCTTACACTTGATCAAGTGTAACATGAAGAGCATAAATATTTCATTTCTAAAGCACTATTTTTTTCCTAATGGTGTCTAACATGCTTGTTTGTAAGCTTGTGTTGTGAAGGGCATGTTGGTGAATTTTAAAACGGTGCATTCAGTTATCACAATGATTCGGGAAGCAGAGAAAGAAAATCTGGAATCCAGTACAGCGGAGTGAACAACAAACCAAAATCGCAACAGCAAATCAGAAAATGCAACAACAAAACCAAAAAGACAACAACAAATTCAGGAAAACAAAAGAGAAAGGGTAGGTCCTTATCTAACATCACATGCTAGTTGCTGATTGGACATATACAGTATCTATTACAAGGGAGGTTTTCGGTCTGTTGTCTCATTAGTCTAGACAAAACAATGTAATGCACAGGTACTTTTGTTATATTGAGGAATAATTCTTTCTTCTTCTCTCCTTTAGGCAGGTTTTCAGCATTCCCATGCTTATTTTAATGTCGTTGGCAGCATATCTAAAATCACGTCATATGAATGCCCTTTCAGACTCATGCATGCACAGTATTGCCAATCAGCAATGAGTATATGTTCAATAATGACCTTTCGTTTGTGTTTTGAGTTCTGCTGATGTGTTTCTGAATTTGCTGTTGCGTTTTTGGTTTGTTAATGTGTTTTGCACTCACTGGCCACCGTAATCAATTAACAAAAAGGCGACAGCTTCAATTGACTAAGGCGATCTATTTGTGTTTCAACTTCAGTTCCTGCTGCTATCAAATCCCAGCCAGATTCCTACGAGCCCTTGGATTGGGACTGTCTCCCATTTGTGTTGACACCTACCATAATGAGTGTGTCCTGCGTTCGGGTTACACGCACACCTGAGGCGCTGCAGAGCTCTGTACGGTTCCAGCATGTTGAGAAGGCCAGGCATTAGGAGGTAATCAGCAGGAACATTAGGAGCGTGAGACTGGCGTTCCCTGCAGACTAATCCACCCACGCCACCTGACACGACCAAAACCTGCAAGGGGGGAAAGGCCTGATTGTGGCCATTTTCTCTGATTATTTATGTGTCATTATGATAATGGAGGTAGCACAAGTTAGTTTAGCACAATCTGATGATTATACAGATTATACCTGGCTCCAGGCTCAGAGGGATTGGGCTTCACACTGAACTAGTCTGCAGAGCAGTAGTCCTACAGTAGTCCTGCAGGATCCAAGCTCCAGAGGATTGGGAATGTGCATTACTTCTAAGAGTTGTACCTATTTTCTCTAAATAAACAGCTTGAAGAGCTCTTCAGAAAGGCAAGTAAAGTATTGATTTTTACATGTTTCAGCACAACCGCAAAGAGGTACTCAGTTCTCTGCATTGAGATGTAATGTAATGTAATGTTCATCCCTGTATTTGCTGCATAATTCTCTATTTAAATTAAGTTGGATAGAATGGAATAACCTGACCATCAAACTAGATTCAAAACGAACTGTAATTAAACACCATTCACAAATTCCTTTCATTGCAATAAAAGCTCATTTTGGATAATAACGCATTAGGAAAAGAAATCAGGCTAAACACTTGAAATAATGACTATAATGGTTATTCATGTGTATATACTGTAGGTATATGATTCAGTACAAATCCGTCTTTTACGGTTGTTAACATTATCATCTACTCAAGGCAAATAGGATGTGCATACACTTACATTTCTGTCTTTGTAAATTCTACTGAGTACTTCCTTTTCGTAAAGCCTCTCTTTTGACTGCTTCGCACTCTCCCAATTTCAGTAAAGACTTTGGCAGTCAGCCTGTCAGCCAAACCTCTGTGTAAGCCATCGGTTCCATCCAAACACAACGTCTCCTGAGAACTTGCTTTTGTGTGGTGTTTGTCCTTTTATAGTTGTAGGGCAAACAAAGCTGAGTGCCTTCCAAAAGCAGCTCATGAGATTTTGTGCTGTGCGTCTGAACACCTTAATTTTGAAGCGTTTGCATGCAAGGGGGATAAATAAGTGACCACAAAGTATTACATTACTGTGAGAAGTAGATAATTTAACATTAAATCACTGTCTCCAGTAATAAAAAAATTAATTAATTAATTAATTAATTAATAAAAGCTTCAATTAGATATAATATTGTGGTTGAAGGCTAATTTTTCTCTAAATTTTGAGTAATATATTCACAAGTTGTGACGGGTTATAACCTTGAATTTGGGAAATGGTGTATCAAATGACTAGAAAATAAACCATGATAGAAAATATGATCGAAAATAAAAAATAAAAAGTGTGATATATTGAATATTAAACGCAACATACATATCAGCGGATATATTTTTACAATGAAGGTGGTCTCATTGAGCCATAAGAATAATTTTTGAAGTTAAATTAACTATGTAATTCCTGAAAAGACATCTGACATTTAATAGCAATCCAAAGGTCTTTACAATAAAGGTTTCTGCCATGGTCCTCTTGTGGACTTTTTGCCTTCCAATCAAAATGACACTTTTTCTAATGTCCAAGAGTGCATTGGAAAGACCATGACAGGCATCGATTGTGAAGTAAAATGTGGTAGATGATTGATATAGCGTTATAGCCATTCTATCATAGATGCTGTCCTCTGCAGCCACTCCTGCAGATCAATAGGGCTTTTTACTGTCAGACATTCTTGGGTAATTGAATGAATGAATGAACCAGTCTGACTTCGGAAGCAGACAGCTGGTCCTTGGAGAGAGTCATGGCGTGCCTTGTTCAATGCACAGAAAAATAATATTTTTAAAAATGATGTATTATATAAAATAATAAAAATTATCAAATAAAAAAAATATTATTATTATTATTATTATTATTATTATTATTATTATTATTATTATTATTATTATTATTATTATTATAAAGTATGAAATATGAAACCATTATGTCATACCATTCCCAAATTTCTTTCATTGAAATATGCATGAAATGATAATGAATATATAATGGATTTTATATTTCAAAAGAATTTGATTAAAAGGGTTTACTGCTTCAGAATACTCCAAGTCCTGCTTTATTTCTTTCCCTTGAGTCAAGTTTATCAGCTTGAATTGACATTCACCTTTCTTCATTTAATTACTTTTTTTTTTTTTTTTTTTTTTGCTGCAAAATGCTGATGATAGGCTGTAGGGAGATGTTTTGTTTTTATCACCTGTACTATGAACCAACTGAGGAATGAAAAAATGAGCTTAAATATGAAATATTCTAAATTATGTTATAATGGTGTTTAATGGTGTATATACACTGATCAGCCATAACATTAAAACCACCTGACTAATATTGTGTAGGCCCCCCTTGTGCCACTGAAACAGCTCTGACCTGTCAAGGCATATACTCCACAAGACCTGTGAAGGTGTGCTGTGGTATCTGGCACCAAGACATTAGCAGCAGATCCTTTAAATCCTGTAAGTTGCGAGGTGGGGTCTCCATGGATCGGACTTCTTTGTCCAGCACATCCCACAGATGCTTGATCGGATTAGGTTCTGGAGAATTTGGAAGCCAAGTCAACACCTTGAACTCTTGTCATGTTCCTCAAACCTTTCCTGAACAATATTTGCAGTGTGGCAAGGCACATTATCCTGCTGAAAGAGGCCACTGCCATTAGGGAATACCGTTGCCATGAAGGGATGTACTTGGTCTGCAACAATGTTTAGGTAGGTGGTACGTGTCAGAGTAACATCCACTTGAATGCCAGGACCCAGGGTTTCCCAGCAGAACATTGCCCAAAGCATCACACTGCCTCTGCCGGCTTGCCTTCTTCTTCCCATAGTGCATCCTGGTGCCATCTCTTCCCCAGGTAAGCGAAGCACACGCAGCCGGCCATCCATATGATATAAAAGAAAATGTAAGACGTCAATCTTCCATTGCTCCATGTACTGTTCTGATGCTCACAAGCCCATTGTAGGTGCTTTCGGTGGTGGACAGAGTCAGCATGGGCACTCTGACCGGTCTGCGGCTACGCAGCCCCATACGCAGCAAGCTGCGATGTACTGTGTGTTCTGACACCTTTTTATCATAGCTAGCATTAACGTTTTCATCAATTTGTGCTACAGTAGCTCTTCTGTGTGATTGGACCAGACAGGCTACCCACGCGCATCAGTGAGCCTTGTCTGCCCATGGCCTTCACTGTTTCACCGGGTTGTCCTTCCTTGGACCATTTTTGGTAGGTACTAACCACTGCATACATTTAACACCCCACAAGACCTGCTGTTTTGGAGATGCTCTGACCCTGTCCAAGTTGCTCAGATCCTTACATTTGTCCATTTTTATTGCTTCCAACACATCAACGTCAAGAACTGACAGTTCACTTGCTGCCTAATATAGCCCACCCCTTGACAGGTCCCACTGTAACGAGATAATCAGTTATTCACTTCACCTTCAGTAGTTTTAATGTTGTAGCTGATCGGTGTATAATGGATAATGGTTGCATTGCTGTGTAATAAATGACAAAAGCTGACAGCTTGAATAAACACTGCTTGTGATTTTACATGAATAATTATTCTATAGTACTCAACATTAAAATTGCAGTTATACACAAATCATATAGTTCAAAGCCCTGGTGTTGGTATGCCACATATGAATTTGATTTGGTTCTTTTAGAACTAGTTGTTTTGTTACATAAGCAATGCAGCGGTGTTTCTTAGATCGCTATTTGTTAGCTTTCCTTGAGATACATATAAGCAGGAACAGCAGGAGATGTCTCACACAGTCTATATTAGGCTTGTGTGGGTAGTCAGGAGCTTGGTGTGCACTAATCTCTATTTATGGACTATTAGTCCAGTTTTGTTTTCAGTATCTAATAAATGTGGGAATTGAATCTTTGATGGAATCATTGTTTTTGGATATGGGCTCTGACTTTGCAGTCAGTCAATACGTCTGAGAACATTTAAGTTCTCTCCGATATTCATTCGTTATTTTTGGTTTAAATACGTGAGCTCCTGCTAGGATGTGGCCTGATTACATCGTGCATCCCATTAAGAGTATGTCCCCTGGAAGACCTCTCAGCGTCTCACAGTGCTGTGTCAATTATGCTGCTGCTAACTAACACTCGCTGCTAAACGCAGACATTAATCATCTATGTCTCCACACATTTAATTCAATCACATTTTCGCATTTTTGCAGTTTCAGAGATATGTACATGAGGGCGTTTTTCAACTGCAGCTGGAAGAAAGCATGATGGAGCCTCTAACCTAAATTAAGTAAACCTGTTTGTAATGATTTACATTTACATTTATTCATTTAGCAGACGCTTTTATGCAAAGCGACTTACAAATGAGGAAATACAAGCAAAGCCATATTAAGCAGAGAACAGTACAAGTAGTGCTACCATACAAGATTTTTAATTGAGTTCTAGAGAAGCAAAGTGTGCAGAGTAAAGGTGTAGAGTGCCGGGGGGGTAAAGCTAGGCAAGCTAGGGGTAGTTAAGTGTTCATGGAAGAGACGGGTCTTTGGCCGTTTTTTGAAGATAGTGACAGATTCTGCTGTCCGGAATGAGGTTGGAAGTTCATTCCACCACTGAGGGACAGTCAGTTTGAAGGTTTTGGAAAGGGTCCTCATGCCTCACTGAGTAGGCACTACCAGGCGTCGGTTGTTAACTGATCGCAGGTTGCATAAGGGAACATAAACCTCAAGGAGAGTGTTGAGGTAGGGAGGTGCTGTTCCAGACAATGTCTTGTACGTGAGCATCAAGGCATTGAATTTGATGCAGGCAGCTATCGGAAGCCAGTGGAGGGAGATGAAGAGGGGTGTGACATTGGTTCTTTTGAGCTGTTTGAAAACAAGGCGTGCTGCTGCATGATATCAGTTATATTAAAACAGACATGACTGTAATAGACTGTAATTGTCACAGATTTATCTTAATGTTGAAATGTTGCAATAATGAGAAACTCCACTTGATTTACAATATAAATTCAGTGACATGCGCCATGCGGTGCATATAACAACATTTTGTGGTGTTTCATTTAAACCTGTAATTAATAGCACATTCTATTCACACAGAGGTTATGTTTAACTCCGCCAAGCGAGTTTGGGTTACTGACCGGTGTGCCAGATCTCATAATGTTTTCGTCCTGTTCGTTCTCATTTTTTCTCGATCTCTTGTTCTCTCTCATATACGCACTCGAACACACTCTATCAATATAATTATGAGTGATGTTAGCACTTACTTATAAACATGACAGGTAATAGTCAGATTTTTTCATGAGAACACTCATAGAAAATAATTTTTCTGTACTCCAGTACTAGCATATTTCTAGTAGGTTTGAATGGTGCTTTAGGCCAGTAGCATCCTGTATAGAGAAACCCAGAAGTGGAACACAGTCCTAAGGGGCCTGTATGCTTCTTCCACTTATCTGCCAGTCTGTTGTTTCAAGATTTCCATATGTTGATTATTTTTTCCAAATAATCTAAATAAATAAATAATCCTGTATGTCATGTACTGGAGAAGATGTAAAGCATATGATTATCATTTTTGGTGGTCATCTTACTAAATATTTCACATTACACATACACAGATCTAAGAATTACACATACCAGATCTAAAAATGTCATATTTAAAGGTGTAATTTAGTTAAGCATCTGCAAGTGTGGACTATTTAGTACATTTGATCATTTTAGTACATTACATATTAGGTCTATAATCATAACATAGGCTGCACTCTTTGAAAAACATGGTATTCAAGGGTTCTTAGATATATAATATGTACTTGGAACCCACCCTGAAAGGGAAACCCATTGTTGTGGCATTCTAAGGGCTGTCCCAGAGGTGTTACTAATTATCAGTGGAGCATACTGTTTCAAAAGATAGAAATCGTCATAACCTCAATCATGACATGACTAACAAGTAACTATTTTTCTCTTTTTCAGGCTGCTTCATTCGGGGAGATGGAACCAGCAGACGATAAATTATGAATGTTGAACAAGATGACCTCTTACCATCAGCACCAGATGATGAGAGGTCCTAGATGGAAAGGGGCTTGGTTTGACCCCTTATTCCTCCTGCTCTTGGCTCTGCAGTTGCTTGCAGTGGCAGGATTAGTAAGGGCCCAGACATGTCCCTCTGTGTGTTCCTGCAGCAACCAATTTAGCAAGGTCATCTGCACACGCAGAGGACTCAGGGAAGTCCCTGATGGCATCTCCACCAACACACGCTACCTGAACCTTCAGGACAATCTTATCCAGGTCATCAAAGTGGACAGTTTCAAGCATCTACGGCATTTAGAAATCCTCCAACTTAGCAAAAATCATATCCGCAACATTGAGATTGGCGCCTTCAATGGGCTAACCAGCCTTAACACCCTGGAGCTCTTTGACAATCGCCTCACAACAATCCCAAATGGAGCTTTTGAATATCTCTCCAAGCTCAAAGAACTATGGCTTAGGAATAACCCAATTGAGAGCATACCATCCTATGCTTTCAACCGTTTACCATCCCTAAGGAGGCTGGACTTGGGGGAACTCAAGCGTCTCTCCTATATCTCAGATGGAGCATTTGAGGGCTTAAGCAACTTGCGCTACCTGAACATGGGAATGTGTAACCTCAAGGAGGTCCCCAACATTAGGCCCTTAGTTCGTTTGGATGAGCTTGAGATGTCAGGGAACCAGCTGACGGTGATCCAGCCTGGTTCATTCAAGGGTCTTATCCACCTCCAGAAGCTGTGGATGATGCATTCCCAGATCCAAACAATTGAAAGGAACTCTTTTGATGACCTTCAGTCATTAAGTGAGCTGAACCTGGCTCATAATAACCTCACATTTGTGCCCCATGACCTTTTCACTCCTTTGCGCCATTTGCAGAGAGTACACCTACACCACAATCCTTGGAATTGCAACTGTGACATCCTGTGGTTAAGCTGGTGGCTAAGGGAAACCGTACCAACTAACACCAGCTGCTGTGCTCGCTGTAACTCTCCTCCAAGCCTCAAAGGGCGCTACATTGGTGAGCTGGACCAGAGCTATTTTCAGTGTTATGCACCTGTCATTGTTGAGCCTCCTGCAGACCTTAATGTTACTGAGGGAATAGCAGTGGAGCTCAAATGTCGGACAAATTCTCTGACCTCAGTCAGTTGGCTAACACCAGATGGCTCCATTATGACACATGGGGCATCCCAGGCACGTGTCATGGTGCAAAATGATGGAACACTGAACTTCACCAGAGTTACAATGCATGACACAGGGAACTACACCTGCATGGTCAGCAACATGCTGGGAAACATTTCAGCTTCTGCGGTCCTCAACGTGACCTCCATAGACAACAGTGGTTTCAGTTACTTCACCACAGTCACTGTTGAGACCATCGAGCCCCCAACTGATGGGCTGAGTAGGACCCCTGAGCAGCCTTCTTTTGGCTGGGTGGCATCATCAACTACAAGAGCGACCCCAATTTCCACAGAGAAAGCCTATACCATCCCTGTGACGGACATAGACAATGAGGGAGCACTCAATGGTTTGGAGGAGGTAATGAAGACCACCAAGATCATCATCGGCTGCTTCGTGGCCATCACACTCATGGCTGCCGTCATGCTCATCATATTCTACAAGATGAGAAAGCAGCACCACCAGCAAGATCACAATGGGCCGACTCGCACAATGGAGATCATCAGTGTAGATGATGAACTAGCAGGGGTTCCTGCAATGGAGAGCCACCTCCCTCTTCCTCCACTGGAGCACGAGCACTACAACCACTACAACTCATACAAGAGTGCTTACAACCACGCCTCAACGCTCGGCTCGCTACATAGCTCTGCGCATGAACCTTTACTAATCCAAGCCAGCTCAAAAGATAACGTGCAAGAGACACAAATTTGAATTTCCTCACTTTGAACAGTCAAAGTTGATCTGTACTAACAGTGTTATTGGCTTTGGTGGCAGACATGTCAGGATGATGAAGATGGGGATGAAGACATGTCACTGAGGATGTATGTATTATTTCAACAAATGTGTTTACAAGCAAATATTATTTATTTAAAGATATGTCTAGTGGCTAAATCAAAAAAAAAAAGAGTTCATATCATTTTCCTCCTCCTAATTTTCATTTGAATTTGGGATTTAATGGATGAATAGTCTGCTGAAAAACAATGCACTTGTGAATTCAAGGTAAAATGACATGCTTTGGCATCCTCCTGTGAACAAACCACGAGGTATTACGTTCATAATAATGACATATTTGTTGTATCCGTGGGCATGCTGCAGCGTTTCACTTCATCTTTTCACATTTTAGTGAAATGAGTGCAAAAGATGGCCACTAAGGACTTAAGACTGTAAATAATGTAGTGTAAGTAGATGTGATAAACCAATCTGGTGGATACAGAAAATTCAGAGAAGAAAATCAATTGTTTCTATTCCCCACAATGTGATCATATATTGTGCAGCAGCAGAAAAGAAAAACCTACAATACAATGGTCTAGATTATGTGGTGCAGATGATGGTCTCGGTTCATTTATGAGGTACTGAATTCCCTGAGCATACAACATATGAGTGTAATAACTGGACAAAGGTATAAAGATGTGTAATTATGTGCATTAAATATTGCCCTTTCAAATGGGTTACAGGTAAGGCTTTAACATTCAAATCCATTTAATGACCCTCATAACAGCTTTGGAAATCAGATTGAAGCCTTTAACCAATACGTCTCATCCTAAACTTGCTTTTCATCATTTGCCCTTGGTCAAGTTGTTATAAATCAAGTTGGTCAAGTTGTTAGAAATCCTGTGATAGGTCAAATCAAATGAATCTTGGAATCTTGCCCACATTTAAACATTGACCCCCATCCTACCCAGCTTAGCTGCCCTGACAAACAGCAGTGTCATGCTTTGCAAAAGAAAGCACAATTCTTTGTTTAATCTTGCATGTAGCTCGTTTCCATTTCTATGGAAACTACTTACCTTGCAGGTAGAATATTGGGTTACTGCCAAGATCTGGTTAAGGAACTTAGACTATATTACCATCGCTGTTACATGTCATAAGAAAGGATTTTCCTGTGGTTTGTGTTTGGTGTTTATGTGTGTGCAATGTATTTACTATCATTACAAAATTTAATCACTATCATTTTAAAATATTAATTGCCATTCAATTAACACCACTTTCATTTAACATGCACTATCTTATTCATATGCTCTGCTGCTCATCACATTTTCCTTTTGCCTGTATAATTGAATGGAGTGATAATGTGTGTGTGTGTGTGTGTGTGTGTGTGTGTGTGTGTGTGTGGGTGTGTGTGTGTGTGTGTGAGAGAGAGAGTGAGAGAGAGAGAGAGAGAGAGAGAGAGAATTAAGAGTTTAAAATTTAGTTTTCACTATTTCACAACTTTTACAATTGTGAAAATGAGATGTTAGTCTCAACGTAATTCTGAAATGATATAAATACCCGCCTCATTATCATACACATTAAGTAACTTCAAAATGTGACCAAGAATGCTGATTTAGAGATTAAAGAGGAAGCCTTCATTTTGCCAACTTGAACTTTTGAGGATTTTCAGGATTTTTAAATGTTAAATCGTCGATTTAACGATAAAACAATAAATCCAACAATAAAACAGTCTTTTTTTAAGGTCTTCAAGACTTTACCATAACAAACATTTAAGCAGGCCAAAAATAGATGAGGGTAATAAGATTTTTATTCTTGATTTTATTTTATTAGTACTGTTTTGTATTAAATATTTGACCTTTGTTTTAAACCATTTACTGCCACTGGTGTATCGGCTGTTCAGAAAAGAGATAAAGATTTCCTGAATTTCTCATGTGTACTATATATTGAGTCCTACACTTATTTACAGTATATACTGTACCTGTTTGTTCATGGCTTTTACTCTTAGTTCCATTGGAGTCTAAATTCTTTGCGGGGCTTATAAGAATTCATATATGTTGATATGTGGAAACAAAAGACAACCCATTGCTTATCTTCCAGTCAAATCTTTTTTTCCAGATAAACTCAAATAGGACTTACAGTCAGTGTGTACAGAAAAGAACAATACTTTGGCCATTAAAATGAGTGACTGTGTGTTCTTGAGTGACAAAAATGACTTTCCTCAATCTGCTCCAGTGCTCACATGACCAGCAGTGTCAACTACTGAGTCTAAACCACCCTGGCATACGTGACTCTCACCGTGTATCTATGGCATTAAGCAGAATTCTTTTTGTTATGTTTTCTTGTTGTGATTTGTTTGTTATTGGTAACTCATTTTAGATTTCTATGATGAATTGAAGTGAAGAATCCTGGTATTTTATCTCTTTTTGAGTGAGAGAATATGTGCTTCTCCAGAAGAAGATTTCTACACAGACTGTTTAATCATTAACAGCAACATCTCTAAATCCAACATTACATATGCGGATCAGTCAATGATATTATTGGGATACGCTTATTTGAGGGTTAACCATTTAAAAAAAAAAACACATTTATTAATACCAGAGATTGTAGTTCATACAGTACATGCTGTAAATGTAAATAAAATGTTTTTTTAAGTGTTGGGTCTTTGAATTATTAATCTTGGGAAAGCATTTATGTTGATGTTTAGAGAAACTGTTTATTAAACTATGTCTGATTTTTGGTACTCATTGAGAATAATTATAGTTTCATATGAGGTTTAGACATAAATATGTACAAACTGCAAAACAGCTTTCAGCTTAAAAAAAAATAAAATTAAAAAAAAATAAAATAAAATAAAAAAAAGTCTACAGCTGCTGTGAATCTTGTAAATTAGCTCATCTGAACAGGGCCGAATGCTTAACTCACCCCACCTTGAACTGTGATCACTGCCTGTAATAAGCTCCTCCAGATCCACAGTAATATTTTGTAAAAAAAATTCTACCAGGGAATCCCTGAAGAAATAATCAGTGCTGGAGCACTATGTGTAAAATCTTAAAGTCGTTCATTTATTTCAGACATGAAGTGGAACATTTTTTTAATGTATACTTTTCTCTACATCATGGTATTTACTCAACATTTTTTAAAAGGATGACATTAAATGTGATGCAATATTACAGTAACAGAGCAAATATTCAATTATTTGGCTTATTATTGCTGTATAGTTTTGTGAATGAACTTGGTAAGAAACTCACAGCCTTATAGCCTATGTTAATCAGTCTGTACAGGATTTCGCTGAGCTTTATGTGATTGTTGCGTCCAAAAATGATTGAATTTGCTGCTTTTTTTTTCAAAATTTGCTATGCAACTTGTGGAGTTTTTTTGCGGAAAACTATTTAATTTGGCGAAATTGCAGTTGCACGAAATTGTTTTGCACAGTCTTTCATAGTGATGTTTGTTGGTAAATGAGACATTTTAGCTGAACTCATGTTTAACGCATGTGAATCGAAGAGGGCTTTGGCTGAATGTATGTTGTGATGATGTCAAATGACGCATGTTGGCCCAAATCTGCAGAAAATCTGCAGTAATTTTGAAAAACTGCAAGCTCCTCAGAATATTGTGGAGTTTGCTTGATTTTGCACTAATTTCTGTGATCACAAAATCGCAAAATCCTGGAGGGACTGGTTAATATATCAAAATGTAGAAATGCCAGTAAACCATTCACCCTACTGTCTGTTTTGTCAGGGGTGTGTTTTGGTGACAGCAGCATACAGCATATAGTGACATACTACATGGTCTCACACGTCCAAATTCTTAACAAATTAAGTTTTGAAATTCAAGACATATTAAAAGATATGAAGGGTAAGGGGTTTAGGGGTGGGGTTAGTGTTCCTACATTTTTTTGCAACTTAATTAAATAAAATCATATATAAAATTTATATTAAATGAAATTGCCCTTGCACAAACTTCTCATGAGATCGGTTTTTCCTAGAACCGCATATGTAAAATCACAATTTTTGCTCACAATTTGCAACACAAATTTTGCTCTGATATCTTACATAAATATTCTATCCAAAACAAGATGTCTAATCGCTGATTCATGAGTGATTGATTAGATTTATTCATCGTTCATGCTGATTCGATGACTCATTTAAACCAATTAACTGGTGTAATCAGAGCAAGAGACAGTTCACAAAGAGATGCACATTATATGCCTTATGAAGCAAATAGCAACATGACTCATGACTATGTGAATCAGCAGTAATTCTAGGAAGTAGTTAATCCCACGCATACAAGCAATTCAGCATCTGTTCCCTGATTGTCCGTGTGGGCTCAATTTATGTCTTGAAGAATGGCAGCTAGAGTGAATTAAAACCCCCAGAAGACCTTGACAAGTCGGAAATGGCTTTGGGAAGGGCATCAAAGTGCATCAATTAATTATAAACTCGACATATGTGGCCTGCTTTTATTACATACAGCTAATGCATCTGTTGAGTAAAGAGTACGAGTCAACACAGGTGTGTTAGAGGAAATATATGGGACGAATAGCTGTAGTCCTTGTGTGTAATAAAGAATTGGTACGGCTTCAACTACATCATCAATTCCATGAGTCAGCTTCTCCTTCGATGACAAAAACAAGTCATCACAAGGCTTTATTTCACCTAGATGGAGGAAAAATGTTCTTCTCGCACATACATAGCCTCATCGTTCATTTTGGCACCCCACTGCACCAAAGCGAACTGAGAGACGAGTGACCTCTAGACATGAGCAGACACATCTTGGCTTAAGATGGACTTGATTTTACAACACCTCCTGTTGAGTTATGAGATGCTTGACATCTAATCCATAGGGCTTAAGCTGAAGTCTCGGTGAAACCAGACACTTGTGAATAGAATTTATAGGCACCCCACATTGTCTCATTCCCTGTGTGATTAATTGTGCGGGGGCGCTGACAGACGGAAGTACATCAGTTAATTAATTTTGCCTGGACAATGCCATTAGCCACACCAGGCACCGAGAGGAGGTGGGGGATTGCAGGCATGTGCCATCAGATTGTCTGCCTCTCCCAGCACTCACACTTACCAGATATAATGAATGTAATCAGCAGTTGGCACATGCTGGCACAGGCGCCCATCACATTTAGAAGTAGCACTATCTATCTATCTATCTATCTATCTATCTATCTATCTATCTATCTATCTATCTATCTATCTATCCATCCATCACTGAAATGAATGGAAATGAGAAGGATCAATTAGGACAGAATCTCATTGTTTTGGTAGCGTAGTTATTTTCCAACTAGCGCTGAGCTATAATTGCACATTACGCTTTGGCATCGGGGAAGATGAAATACAGCGAGCCGATGCTGCCAGTAAGTGCGTACACTTCACTCCCAGCTGAAGCATTTAGGTGTCAAATTAATTAATCTTCATCCTCCTCTGAGAGAGGAGAAGCCTGCCAAAGTACAGCCTGCACTGCTGGTTACAAACATCAAATAAATGCATTTGGTTATCAATGTAAAAATAAACGTGCATCTCAAAGTCAAGCTCAATATTCATATATTCCATTTACTTCATCATTTGCATACATCTGTAAGGGGATGCTTAGTCAACAAAGAATCCAAGTTTTTACTCTTTAACTATCACACCTACTATCACACCTTATAACCTGATAGCTCTAGTCACTCCAGTTTTAAATTATTATTTACTTTCTACATAATCATGCATATTTTGCCATTTAACCAGTCCAAAAATGAACTCTAAAACAACAAAAAACAGCTTTTAGCATTGTGATTGTGTGAAATCAAAGACTTGCTTATCCTGCCTTTGAGTAAGTGGCTGGCAATTTGCGACCGTAATTTGATATGGCTAATTTGTGCAGGCCCCATGCCGAGTTCATCTGCTCGGGTGTTTGTGCTTTGAAGGCAGGGGTCACCCTGAAACATCCACAGAGATTGCTCTTCCACCCAGGGGGTAGCCATTTTGGGGAACTGATGTTCCATGCACTCTGAAGTCGTCGCATCCCCCTGCAAATGGCAGCTGTGATTGTAATGCTTATCGTAAGTCTCTTCATCTTTAGCAAAGAATAATTAACAGCGAGCATGAGGAGTCTGTCTGCTGCTAAACTGTAATTACAAGTCCCATTACTCCAAGGGGGCGTTCAGAGCAATTAGCATTCCTCACTCAGCCGTCTGAAAAAGTACGATGAGAGCAGTTTGTTCAGTTTTGATACTATGGTGTTCTCAAGAACTCCCAATAAAAATATTCTACTAAACATTCAACTTTCCTTTCAGGTTTACCAGTTTGGGTACAAACTGAAGTAATTGCAAGAACCGCCCTTATTCATGGAAATGAAGAGTCATATCAAGCTGCATTATGCATAAAAAGCGTCAAAGCACTGAAATGATCATCAAGACGGTAGAAAAGGAACCACTTGGAATACTTTTATGAAGCATTTTGAAGATCTTTAGGCTTTTAAGCCATTTGGGGAAATGAACCAGAACTAAAATATATTTATCCTCTTGGCCATATGGAAATCTGTCATGTCAGGATGAGGGTGTCAGCTTGCAACAGTATTAGTACTAATACATCTGGACCCACTTATGTAATATCCTTCAGACCTTCCTGGCTAGATATCCTCCAGAGTTGCCCTTTTTCCGCTTGCTAATTTACTGAAAACCCTGAGGGACGCATGTGTTAAAATCAACCCTGAAAACAACAGTGCTGCTCAATCCTCGAGGGAAACCATTAAGCTCATCCAGAAACAAACTTATACTGTAGAGATTTAAGAAATACCGCGAAATGTCCCCATTCGTGGTTCCTATCTCAAGATTGGAGTTTGAACAGGACATCTCCTTGTATGCTGTTTTCACCCCACAGACTGTCAAGTTGTCCATACCGATAGAGGTCTTTGCACTTCTCATTAAATGTGTTCATGCAGATCCAATGTGCTATTCATCCACCTTCTACTCAGTTCACAAAGCTCCTTCCATTTGAATCTCCTCTCCTGCCAAGCCAGATCACCCAATTTGAACTAAGCATCCTGGTGCTGCATATGGCTGCTTTCCTATGAGCTGAGCCAAGAGAGCTTTTGTATTAGTTCTACGGTCGCCACATGAGCGACGTGGTTTTCTCTCTCTCTGCCGATGTTTGATTTGGCAGTTCTGCTATTTTCCAGCTGCACATTCTGCACAGACCTTTGTGTCCTTGTTTGTTTCACTACTCTAATCACATTTTAATTACTTTTCCCCTGTCACAGATGGCAAACAACAGCATCAAGCCACAGTTCAGTTTGTGTGTGTGATTCCCCCCATGAATGGATTGGCGACATAGCAGTCGGGTAGGATTGATGCAAATAATTTTGCAAAAAATTTGCTCTGGAACTTCAGAGCAGCTAGCTGAAATGAGGGTAATGCAGTGATGTTCCACTGAATTAATGTCACACAATGAGAGGTGGTTTTTAGTTCCTGATGATATTCTGGCACCTAGATTGGTATGCTCAGAGAGGGGTTTTTTATTTTTTATTTTTATTCTTGCCAAGGAAAGAGAAACAGGTGGGTGTTTGCCATCTGTAGAGTAGAAACACCTGCTCTGTATAATATAGAAGAAGTCTTTGCATTATAACTATTTGTAAAGTCAGAGAACACAAGACATTTTTCTTGTGCGTGCTTTGTCGTAGTTGATAGGAAATTACCATGCCGTTCCTGAAAAACCCATTTATTATTGAATTGCACAGGATGTACCACTTCCTGCCCCAAATAATTTCATGAATCAGTCATTCATTAAAATCAAAGTTATATCAGGTATTTAAAGGAAAAGGTCTGAATAGTGTTACCATACTGAGTACGAGCTGACATGAGTAAAGAGATAATTATGGATGAAGAAGAATCAGACATATTGTACATAGCACACTGTAGGTACAAAATAATGTTGCTGAATGCAGTGACATAAAGTATAATTGCCTCTATTGAAAATTATCCAACTTTCCATCAAAACATTTTAGCAGCACACCTACACTGTGTTCTTTCATTTCAATGATCATAAAATCATACATTTTCAAATGTAGTAGTCAACAAAAGTCTTTTCTCATATTTAGACCTATGCTACTAATTTGCTGATATAAAATCCACTAGCCATAATTTAGTCACACCCGCCGAAATGACAAATTTTTTTTCTGCATTTAATGTAGAAAATCTCACACTACCATTCTGCATGTTAATTTTTTAAATCACTTTATAATTTGAATGACTATTTTAGTTTCCACTGATCATTAGTCTCATTAATGACTCAGCCACCCATCAACTCAACAGCATTTAGTAAACCTCAGAACAAAATGAAACCACTGAACCTTTTTTTTCTCTTTGTTTTCCGCCAAACACAACTGAAAAAGAATTGTGAACGTTGTGAAAGAAGAGGTTCTAGAGCACATCAGATATCCTGCATCATAGGATTGGTGTCCATTTACTGCATTGTAAATAATCTCGGGAAACTACTGTATATAAACCTGTCTAATAGTTTTAAAGTTTTCTACAGCCTGTATGGTATTTGGGGAAAATAGTTACTACTACTAGCAGATTATATTATATCAAAGTACAATATCAGTCAAAAGTTTGGACAATTATGCTCATAAAGGGTTTTCTTAATTTTTTTCTTTTTTTATTATTATTATTCTATTTTTAGAATAATAATGAAGGCATTAACACTATGAAATAACACATATGGGTTAGTTCATCTAAAGTGGTCCAATAATTGTAAAGTTGGTTGCTCGACCATTTTTAATTTTCCTAATTTTTTTTTAGTGTTTACCTCTATGTATTGGCAGTGCAAAACCAACAGTTTTGTTTTTTTATTATTACTTATTGTACTTGGTTTAACTACGAGGGCCATCTTTGTGTCATGGCACACAACAAATTTTGGTTATACAGCTGTTTACAGAAACCTCAATATCTTGGTTTACAATGGTCATAGCTCCTTGGAACAAAAACTGATCTCTATAGCACATTACAAGGTACATGGACATGTATAAACATTTTGCACATTCTTGTTCCTTAGACTTAAGTCCTACTAAATTTAAGTCCAAATGTAATGCACAAGATTGCTCACAGTTCCACATTTAGGCTCAACTTAGAATAGGAAGGGTTTGAGACTCAATTTTATTTATTTTTTTGGTGGGTACCTAGGTAAGTATAGTGTGCATGCAGAACATTTCAGGTTTGAGACTTCTCTTTTTTTATAGGGACAAGAAAGTGCTTTTTTTTTATTCCCCTCAGTTTTCGGTTGAATATCTCTAGTGAGAGACCAGATATGAACCTGAAATTTTCACGAAAATAAGTCCTCTATAGTAGCATTCTGCTGTAAAAAGTTTGAGATCGAGGTTCCATTGGTTACAGTATTTTACAGTAATTATGTTTATGATTGACACAGTAGCTTATGCTTGTCAATGAGGTCTAAAATGTCACTATATTTGATATTGACAACAGTGAAGCATGATCTATCACAGGGTTCTTCAAATCTGCAGAGTTTAGCTCCAACCTTCAAACTCAGATTAGAAGAACGCTGATCTATCATGTTGGATCTATCATGTTATACAGTGGAATGGAATTACAGTGTTCTGTTGGGTGTTTTACAAATGCACAGTGTCATAAACAGAGCTCTGGTGTTGTTTCTCCTGTGATAAAAGCAGTAAGTGACTACAACTCAGAACTTGCCTTTCAACTGCTATTAAAATACCATATATTTACAGGATAATATTTTTTACAGTATAGTGTCAGTCATTTGCATCAGATACTTTTCCTGTCATAACTAATAATGAAAGAAAGAAATATTAAGAAAATTTCAATCCAGCTGATGCTTGTCACCAAAGAAATTGTTTCTCTTGCTAAAATCATGGCTCTGTGTTGCACACTTGGGGTATTGGTGACCATATAATGAAAGCATTTCAATTTTCCCCCATTTTCTCCACAACTTGGACATCTGCTAATTCAAACCAACTAGTTAACTCTCTCCATCACACAACAGCTATCTGCCAGGGAGAATGAAGGCTAGCATATACTTCCTCTGAGGCACATGACGTCAACTTCCACATCCAAAAGGTTATTTTCAGCCTAAGTGTCTAAAACTAGAAGTGAAATTCTTTTGCACAAATTCATATTAAGTAAATTTTGTAATGACTGCATTATTTTAACCATAGATGTTTGTTAAGAGCATCCGATGTAATTATAAAGTCACCTTCCCACCAAACCAGCATTGTAACATATTTTCAGAGCTCATCACTGCAACAAAAACATGATGATGGTGCTTTGAATTTTAATTGGTTTATACAAAAAAAATGAGTGAGCATTGTGATGGTTTGGCATGGTAATTCTGTTTTCATTTATTGTCACTTATTTATGCATTCATCCTTTTAAAATGCATTTTGCATAAGAGCTTTGCAAATAAGGGACTGAAATAATATGCCACATCAAATACTCCACAAGCCCATAGCCTAGCACAACAGCCTTTGAGGAGCCGAGCAGAAACAGTGGCTGATAAGAAACAGGTTGGTTCTAGCAACGACACCAAATTAGCATCCAATTTCACAATAAATCCATATCACAGATGACAAGCAGAAAGACCTACAGTGGCACAGACATCATTTCACCTGCAATCCTAACGCCTGACAACCCACATAGCTATAATAGGACAGAAGTTGGGGGATGGGAAAAATCCAATTTGAGCCCGAGACGTGTGGGACAGGTCCACCTTAGCACTCTGACTCAGTTCAAAGGGACGTGTTGGACACGACTACAATGAGGGTGCTGTCACGCTGACATTTCTCTGGGTGAGAGTCCATGCTACAAGAGATGGATATGTGATATGGAAGTGAGTAATGGAGGGCTGCAACTGCAGCATTTGTCACCTGTGCTTGTCCATGCAGTATGCGAGCTAACAGATTGCTGAGGATATCACACACTGCATGTCATTAATCTCTGTAAAAACAACAAAGCACACATTTTCAGCGGTACCAAGACACTGGCACCTGCTTCTGGTATTTAGATTTATGCTGAGCATCATGATGAATCACTGATAATACTAAAATCATGAAATATCTGTGCCAAACTTACATCCACAATGGTGCAGATTGCCTAATCATATAATTATGCTTCCAGTATTAAATATTTTATTGCAAATACAGTAGAATAATATAGGACCCAGAGGAATAGAGAATACAGTACAGTGGAGACATCTACATGTAGCATTTTTGTTCAAGCAATGTCCATGTATTGCAGCCTTTTAAACCAAGTAGCATTTCAAAACAGCATGAACAATTTGGTAAAATTGAGAGCAATTTGCACAGCTTTACAAGGTAGCTTTTAAATAAGATACATGGGCTGGGCCTTTCTATTTCTAACTATTGCATGCTGAAATGTTCATGTTCCCAGTGGACAGACACCAATCGGCAATGATAATAAGTGAATTATGCATTGGATCCAGCAAGCACCTCTTACTGAGATTTCATCAAAAAAATTCGCTCAACACCTGCCAAAAATTGGGATACTCAGAGTGATTCCTACTGTGTAATACAAATAACATTGCCAAGCTCAACAGAAAAAAAAGTCAGTTATATTTCCTGTTTGCCACAGAGCAAGAAGACTTGCACAATAGAATAGGGTTAAGGTCATGTAATGAGACCCAGAGATGCTTGTAAGTGCAGCCTTTATTCTGGCTTATCCAGAAATCACGGTCAAGTTTCTCATGGATCAAAAAGACAGGCAGATGTCAGAACCAAACAATATTGAAAACATGGTGAGAAAATTTGAACATAAAAGCTGGCAAAACTAGTTACTAAGAAATGAAAAACTATAATCACCACAAAAAGAATGAACTAATAACTAGAGAAAGCATGGATGAAACCATGGAATCATAAACAATGTATTAGGTAGGGAATAAAACATGACAAGGCATGCTGTTATAGGAAAACAATCAGTGACAGGGTTGTTATAAACAGTTATAAACAGCAATACCTTCACCAGCTTCTCTTTTTTCACTCTATTGAAGATAATGGAATGAACCATAAATAACAACACGTTTGACTGCATTAATTAATGGACTGGATTACACAGAGCAGCTGCCATTAATGTCCCTCTCAATGAGCGGTTACTATAGAAACAATAACATATCTGAACAAGCCCATTAATATAAAACTGTGATGACTACTAAAATGTCTACGCTAAAAAATTTTGCTTCTAATTTGCTTCCCATGGTGTAGCCATTATCTTGCTCAATGTGTCGGCCATTTAGAAAAATTCAAACCTCAGCGCTCAATGTGTTTTATGACGGTTAAGGAAACCAAGAAAACAGGCTTTGAATTGGACCAAAGCTTTACAAAGGCCATAGGTGATTCCAGTGGCCCCTTACATGGATGCATCACTGCAAATCAAGTTTATTTGACTGATAATCTTTATCCTATGATGAAACATTTTTATTATGATGGGATAGGTCTCTTACAGGATGACCCTGCCCCCATCCCCAAGGCATGAGGACTCAAAGCTCACAGAGTACGTCCGTAGTGCACTAGTCAGTTTTTGTGCATGTAATGTGTTCAAACTGGGAAATGCAATAGGATGCAGTGACCCAGTGACCCATGTAATAACCTATCAATGGTTAAGGCTCTGGGTTACTGATGCAAAGGTCGGGGGTTCAAGCCCCAGTACTGCCAATCTGCCACTGTTGGGCCCTTGAGCAAGGCCCTTAACCCTATCTGCTTCAGGGCTGCTGTATCATGGCTGACCCTGCACTCTGACCTCAGTTTCCTAATTCACTGTGGTGTAATGTATATGTGACAAATAAAGGTTTCTTCTTCTTCATAAAGCATTGAATGCACTCATCAGTCACGGCCAGTTTTAAATAGAAAAAGGTGCAATGTACAGCAATGCGAAGTTACTATAAAAATGTTAGAAATTTTGGAAAAGCAAGAATGCTACACTACAAATTAAGAGAAAGGGTTTAGGGCATATATTGGGAGTTTTAATATTATATTATATTATATTATATTAGATTAGATTAGATTAGATTAGATTAGATATAAAATATTTAATATTAGAATAAGATTTCCTTTGGAAGTTGTGTGCAGTTCAGGATAATGAGGTAATATGTGGCTTCTATTTACTGCAGAATGTAAGTAGATCCAAGATCTTTCTCAGTTACTTAAAAAAAAAAAATCAATCATTAAAAAAAAAAAGTAATCAACATAACAATATGAGCAAGGAAGAGACAATATCTGGTAATTAACTTATTCGAGTTGCATGTTACTACTAGTTACACAGGATTCATTCCATTTCAAAGCAAGCAGTAAGATTTTGAGCAGTGAAAACCTGATTGAAATCAAAACAATACAAAGGAAATAAATTGAGCTAAAAACTCATCTAACAGCATTATGATAGACTGTCTAGTGTCTAGTTGCTTTAAAATTGAGTTCAATTAATTTGTGTTTTAAGTATTTTGTTAGTCCTAAACAAAGGATTAGTTTCAGATTCAACTATTTACTTATACACAGATCCACAAACATCAACCATCATTGACATCTTCATGTAGGAACATCTAAAAAAAAAAAATTTAATTAATTAATAAATACTGTAAATAAATAATTCTAATACATATAATATAATACATTTTTCATGTTAGAACCTTTCTTAATGCATTATACGTATACCTCATAAAATGCTTTTTGGACTTCAGCAACAAAAAAGATTTATCAGAAAGAATAGTCAAATGTAACAAAATATATGTGCTTTTTTTTAAATTATTATTTTACAAATGTACCTTAATAAGAGTGAAAAGTAGTAGTAAAACTACT
Source organism: Cranoglanis bouderius (assembly GCA_023630585.1). NCBI lineage: Eukaryota > Metazoa > Chordata > Actinopteri > Siluriformes > Cranoglanididae > Cranoglanis > Cranoglanis bouderius. The sequence continues at coordinate 11,009,084 of CM042555.1, forward strand.
CTTTCTAGTACAATTTATTCCAAAAGGTACTTAAGAAAAAGTAAATATATGTGACATTGCTTACCTCTGGATTTCAGATTTCACTATCCTGCAGGAATCCAGGTACTAGATGTTCTAGCAGCATACATACAGTATATTAGTGTATAGTTGAAGAATACGGTGAATGATTTGAGCAATCCACTATTAATAATAACTAGGAAGCCAAAACAACGAGAAACAAAACAGAATCCGCACAAAAATCTATAAAATATAGTAGAAGTTACTAGATAAGAAGAAGAAAAAACCTATATTGTCACACATACAAGTAGAGTACAGTGAAATCTTTTCTTCACATGTCCCAGCTCGTTAGGAAGCTGGGGTCAGAGTGTAGGGTCAGCCATAATACAGCACCCCTGGAGCAGAGAGGGATAAGAGCCTTGGTCAAGAGCCCAATTTTGGCAGCTTGACTATGCCAGGGCTTGAATCCATGACATTCTAATAATCAGCCCAGAGCCTTAAACAATGTTATATGGGGTCCATGGCAATAGGTGGATAAGTAACACAATTTTCTTTAAACTCATGACTCATTCACATTTCGATCATACAGTCAGTAGATCAATTGCTATAGCACTCCACCTGCATACAGCGACTACCAGCTGGGAAAACACACACACACACACACACACACACACACACACACACACACACACACACACACACACACACACACAGAGAGAGTAAAATTAATCCTTGAAACCTAGCCACCTGTACTGAATCAGTTTGCTGTTTCATGACTTGCACGGCACATGTGCAATACAACAGCTTAATAGAAGCATGCAAATGAAATGGATTTAATTCCTGATCATAACAATGGGTAGATTAGATTTTTTTATTACCAATCGTATGTTAATTCATGAGATACTAAACACTGGTAATTCATTTTGTTCCAGCTTTCTGGCTTGAGCAAAATACGACCTGAGTGTGTTGACAAATTAGGGTGCAGCAGCATTTCTAAATGGGAGAAGCACACTTATCAAATCAGACCTTTAAAGCCTGGGCATGGCTTCTGTGCTGCACTCAATCGCTTAAGCTGGCTTTTTTCCTTCTGTAGTGGAACTCTGATGATTAAATCGAGGGGAATGAGGGCTGGTAGATCATTAGAGGTATGCAGTGTCTCAGATACAGCATGGGATAATGGGAAAGCTCTGCCTCCCTTTGATACATGTCCAGAAAACAGGCTTATTGAAAAGAAAAGGGAAAAAAGACTCTAACCAGTGTTAGAGTACAGACAGGCCAGAAAATGTTTATACCTTTAACATGGTCTCTCAAGGACAATATGGATATCTATGGCATAAAAAATGTCTCTCTTTACATTAAAAAGACTCAATTAAATGTAACCCATTTTGAGGGTTTTTTTTTAACTCAACACTGGGTCACACACTGGGTTCATTCAAGCACACACTGTTGGGTTACTTGTAGAACTCAACATGCTGGTGTGCTTCAATTACCCAAAATTGGCTCAATATGGCCCAGTTACAGGTTACTTTTACCCTTGTTTTTAGGTTGTTCAGGCTATTCTTGATTTCTGACTGAGGTGAGGAACTTGAAAAAAATTTAATTGGCAATAATCCTCATCATCATAATCAGTGTAAGTGTGCTTTTATTTTTCTAGAATGCTCTTGTCTGCCATAAAAAGAACTGCTTCAAAGATTAGTTTGAATTAAAATAATTAATTAATTTAAATAAATAAATAAATAAATAAATAAATAGATAGATAGATAAATAAATAAATAATTCCATTGGGTGTTCACATAACTGTATATGAACTGAAGTCGATCAAGTCGAGGTTTACATTAATTAGTGTTTGTTAGAATTTACACACACTCAAGAGTGCGAGTAGGATGCAAATGTAAACACTGGTATAAATGATTTACAGCCATTTAAATGACGCCCAGTGAATATAAGAAAACATGCATTTAAGTATTCAAGGTTATTTTTTTTTCTTTTTCTTTTGTTGACAATGATTACATTTTGCTCTTAAATGAATAACACCGTTGTGTTAGCATAGAATTAGCAAATTCACAAATCTGTAGTTAACTAACATCCTTGCTAATGGTATGAGAACATTAATGATAATGGTTTTATTTTTTAATTAATGATTTACTTGAATTCTATCATTTGTGTGACAAGGTAATGCTTTCCAATTATTTCCCCTCAGAAATATATTATAAATATTTCATAGACGTGAATGTGTTCAAGTAACAGTGATGACTGAATGTCGTCAGACACTAACATTTTTCATAATTTTTTTAAGGAGGAGTCATGGTAAATGATGTTTCAAGTATGAGATATTAAATGGATTCACACATTAATGCAAAAATAGCATTTTTACAACAAAAAAAATTAATTATTAAAGTTCAAGGTAAAGTGGCTTAATAGTGGCCTGGGATTGGAAAAAATGTTGTTTTCTAAGTGCTGTTATTTATCAGAAACATGCACATCGATTGTAGAGACGGACACTTACAAAGGTCTGGTACTTTCACTTTACATGCATACAGTGTTTAAAAAATTTAATATCATTGGGACACTAATACAATCATCCAACTGTCATTTTGGTATGTACAGTACTGTTAGCCGTTCATATATATATTTATTGGAACAAATTATACCACACCTTAAATTTGAAAACATAAAGTAATAAATAAATTACTTGTGCATTTCCTTTCAGTTGTGTGCTTCATTCCTCGCCTCTTATTTGGGAATTTCATATGGCTTTGTGTTCTATTTTGTGACGTAAATGCAATCAAAATGGCTCCAAACACTATTGTTTTATAATGTTCCACTGGAGTAGCTGAAACAAATGCTTGGTTCTAATGGTAACTGTTATATTGGGTTAACTACCCAAATACCAGATTAACATACATGGAACAAACCAGCAAAATTCCCCAACCCCCTCAACCCAGTGACTGCTTGTATGAGTTTTCCAGAACAATGGATTGGGACATTAGATAACTTAGCTAACATTAGCTAGCTTAGCTAACTACAACCACCATGATCCTCAACAAAAGCCTATAAGATGATGTATGTAATTTGTAGTTAAGGTTTTGTTATGTGTATTTACACACAAAAAGTGCTAAATGTAAAAAAAAAAAAAATAATAATAAGAATCAATTCTGTGCTATAGCTGGTGGCTTAGTGGTTAGCACGTTGGAATCCCACCTCCACCCTGTGTGAGCAGAGTTTGCATGTTCTCCCTGGGCTTTGGGGGATTCCTCTAGGTACTCCAGTTTCATCATCTAGTCCAAAGACATGCGTTGTAGGCTGATTGGCATTTCCAATTTGTCTGTAGTGTGTGAGTGAATGTGTGTGAGATTGTGCCCTGCGATGGGTTGGCACCCTGTCCAGGGTGTCCCCTGCCCTTTGTCCAGAGCTCCCTGGGATATGCTCCAGGCTTCCCTGCGACCCTGTGTAGGATAAGAAGTACAGAAAATGGATGGAGATGTGCTAAAGCGATACTATGAGCCTATTATTCCTACCAGCTCAAAAGATTCTATGCTTGTGGTGAAATGTTAAATAATGCAACTTAGGCTGTTTCAGTGACTGCACCATATAATTATTTGAGCATTAAATTATAGAAATGCCTGGTTTGTTACCTGTGAAACTGGCTGTAAGTATCAGACACATGGTAAAGGGTAAATACTTCAGTGATTTGGCTGGACCTCCAAATGAAGTCCTAGATAGTGTCTCTTTGAAAGTATTTTGGATGATGAAAATTCTCAGAACTGACATCCTCTATATAGATAAAGAGACATATCAATCACAGCAGCACCTTTGCACCTTTGAGCAAGTGCCTCCGCCCCCTCTCTGAAGCTTCTGCCATTGATGTATAAACATGGATAGCCAAGTTACCGAGGCTTTGTTAAGCAGGCAGCTTGTTGGACATATGGAGGTGGCACAGTTAGAGAAAGTACCATCAACACGGGAAATCAGTGGGTAGCCTGCTGCACCACACAATGCCTGTCATGCCTGACATGTCAAAAGATGTTACTGATTCTTTGATTTTCATTTGAAGGAAACATGAAGGAGAAAAACATCATTAAAAAGGAATATTAATGTGATGTCTATAATATTTCATCTGAGTGATGAGGCCCAGGAGAGCCAGGAGCAGCATGTACAAATAAACGGCTGTTTATTTATGCACTTTCAATATCTTAATAACTAACGCTTGTAGTGAATCATCTGCTATTTCAAGCCATCAATTCAATTTCAGAACTGCCCTTTTATTCTTTCTGTCTTTCTTCTTTTTCAGTGAATTCTTTTTTTTTTTTTTTTTTTTTTTTTTTTAAAGATTATCAATGGGACTTTTCTGGCTCTAAAAGTTCAAAAAGATTATAAAAGAACCAGAGACTGAAGTTAGAAGCTTCATAATTTCTTAGAAATCCAGTCAGAATACACAATATATATATTCAGATACAGTGGGGAGACCACACTGAATGTCTGATATTGGATTTTAAACACACTATATGTACTTCTGCACTATATTTAGTATTTATATTAAAATTTAAATTGATTAAATTGAGGGGGGCACGGTGGCTTAGTGGTTAGCATGTTTGCCTCGTACCTCCGGGGCCGGGGGCTCGATTCCTGCCTCCGAACTGTGTGTGCAGAGTTTGCATGTTCTCCCTGTGCTTCAGGGGTTTCCTCTGGGTACTCTGGTTTCCTCTCCCATGTGTTGTAGGCTGATTGGCATTTTCAAGTTGCCCTTAGTGTGTGAATGGGTGTGTGAGTGTGTGTGAGATTGTACCCTTCGATGGGTTGGCACCCCATCCAGGGTGTTCCCTACCTTGTGCCCCGAGTACCCTGGGATAGGCTCCAGGTTCCCTGCGACCAGATTCCTTATCCCTGTGTAGGATAAGTGGTTCAGAAAATGGATGGATGGGCTAAATTGACTATGTTAACTCCTCTGTACAAAAGATTAGACTTTCATTGAGTCTTGTCCTTTTTCCTTTGAAGTAAATGTTTATATGACACTCCTATGGATGGATGTCTAACATAGTGCACCAGGTTTCACACAAACTTTCACAAAAAACAAACAAAAAAAAGGCTAAAGCATATATATATATATATTTTTTTTTTTTTTTTTTTTTTTTATTTTGTCAAGACTGGCCCAGGACAGAAACATTAGCTTCATCTAGGTGCCATGCAAGCTTCCATTTGTTTATTATCTTCAGCTCATAAAGCAGTATCATTAGAGGTGTGATGGATAGCCGAACATGACATCCATCAGTACAAGTGTGACCACGTTTTTAAAGGCAGGTCAGAAATGTTCCTCTACAAGGAAGCACGTGTTTGCTCTACCCTCCCCAGTTGGTAGATATCATGTAATAGGTGAGAATTAGCTAGTGGGTGGGAATTAGCAAGAGCAAATTGAAGGAGAAAGTGGGGGAAAATGTTAAAGAAATGTTCACCCATACAACAGCAAAAAATAAAGGTGCAGTAGCTGAGTACAAAAGTACTGGCTGAGGAAAGCATGTTAATCATTTTCTCTCTCCACTAGTTTTCAGAGGCAAGGGAGAAATTAAAGTGTCCTGCAGAGCGTCCCATATTGTCATTTGAAATGGATACCCCAATTCTGAATTTCTGCATTCTCATCACTCCCTGGTTATAGGAACTGTGTGCTATCAGAATAAATGAACGAGCAAAGACGGTGTTCAGAAGGTGCTGGGTGATTCATAATCAGTTTATGAATAACACAGCATAAGTTCAATTCACTTACTGCTTCAGTCTGACAGGGAATGCAGATACAACATGCATCAGTTTTTTTTTTTTATTCCCCCCCCCCCCCCCCCAATCCTCTGTTCTTGGACTCTGTATTAATGGACAAATTAAATGTTGTAAAATCAAACATTAGTGTTTGTTTTAAGATAGTCTGAAAAATGCTGTCTGTCTATGAACATAAAAATTCCTCTTAATGTTAATATTAAATAGGTAAATCACCATCATATAATAATGTTATCTCACAGTTGAAGCCTAGTAGCAGAGGCTTCCTTTTTTCTTTTTCTTTTTTTTTTTTTAGTTTATCTGTGTCAGCAGAAAATCCAGGTCACCTATTGTCATCAATAAAAATCATATTTCAGCAAAGGAATTTAGTTTACACTTTACACTCTCAGCATTCAAGCTGGAAAAAAATATTTCTAACACAATCATCTGAACCTTTGGTATACAGGGCACAGCCACGGCTGTTACTCCCACAGGAAAAGTCTTGAATATTTCAATGGAGGCCTTTAAAGCATCAAAAAGAGACCTGAACTCTATAAAATTACATTACTGTGTGATTTGAGCTCACAGGCAAATTGACTATTTGGCTATCTCTGTGAATACGCACCTCCAATGCAGCGCACATGGAATGCACATAGAAGACTGAGAATTTTCATTACCCTGAAACGATGAAATCTCTGAGGGGAAAGACATAATCAGGGGAAATCCCCATGCAGAAATAGTCTTTGGAGTTATTTATAAATTAATATAGCCACAAGACATTTAGCGTGTATGTTATTTAAGATATATTCATACATTTATGACACAATCCCCTAGAGAAGTTCAGAAATGTATTTGCATGAAAATGTTTTTAGATCATTACTGTGAACATCCAACCATCCATACTGCTTATCCTACACAGGGTCGCAGGGGAGCCTGGAGTCTATCCCAGGGAACAAGGCAGGGGACACGCTGGATTTGGAGCCAACCTATCGCAGGGCACAATCTCACACACACACACTACAGACAATTTGGGAATGCCAATCTGCCTACAGCCTAAGTCTTTGAACTGTGGGAGGAAACCGGAGTACCCAGAGGAAACCCCCCAAAGTCAGGGAGAACATGCAAACTCTGCACACATAGGGTAGAGGCGGGATTTGTGGGAACCCCCAACCCCCAACAGAGGTGCAAGGCAACAGTGCACTAATCCACAATTTTTGACCCAGGCATCTAAAATTAATCTCAATGATCAACAAAATAACTATATAGCAGAAAATTATAATATCCTACAAATAAATACAAATTGGATGCCCTAGGGTGCAATAATAAGAAAACTCTTTATTATTTCACTTTTTAAGTTTTTTAAAGTTATAATAACCTTGTCTTGAGAGTGCATATAAATTATATTGCAGTGGCTTACATTCTTGCGGGCCGCCTGCCGAAATGTGTAATAAGGTATTTTATGTGAGTAGTCAATGGTCTATTTCAGATTAGTCCGCACATTTAGCATGATAATGACATCCATAAATGGAATTCCATACTTTTTATCAGTTAGCAAACCAGCCATGTTATAATAAATCACCCATTCAGCAATTGGACTGCTTTAGTCTCCAGGTGAAATTGACTCAGGCTGGGTTGGTGCATATCAACTGAAAGTTGTTTAACGCTATCACCTTCTACTGACATAAAATCTTCATGTGCATGTCTTTGTTCTCAGGACACACCACATAAGCTCTTTTCCTGCCCTATGTGCACTATGCCATAGTGACCCCTGGTGGCTTGGTGGCACGACACTAATAGAGCTGATCTTCTGCATAATAAATGAGGAAACTTAAACACAGTTTAGCTACTGATTCTGTTGTGAAATGCTGATGTCAGTAGAGAAGAGAGGATTGTAAGACAACGACTGTTTATTGCTGTAACGTAAGTGATAACAGGAACTAACTTTTCATGTATAAAGTACATTTCATAACATTAAATGTAACTGTAAACAGTGAAAATGTTCATTAACAACTAATAAAATAAAATAAAATAAATGAATTGCTCTGGTATAAGAGAAATAAAACACTTCATGCCCTGCAGTTATTGGAAAGTAATCAGCTACAGGTTGGTAACAGTAATTCCACTTCGCAGCAGGCCACATCACACCACCTCCTTGTTGATAATTTCTCATAATCCCCAGATGTGGTAACTATATCAGTGAGGTTCCTGATCGCCAGTGGATTTTGAGTGACAGCTCTAGGTGTAAAATGCAAGCTGAAGAATGAGCAATGTCTTTTGTTCAACACAGCTGACCATGATCTGATTGTTCCTCTCAAAATAACTGCTTTCAGGCGGGTGATGAGCATTACCCAGTGCTAAGATGAAAGGGTCTAATTATGCTAGGCTTGAAGGACAAGCAGAGAAGGAAGAATGGGATTCCTGCAGCCTCGTCACCCTGGCATCTTTCTGATAGCGCTCTTCCATTGTTTTGAAGCTCTACACTCTGGCTTGACTGCACTCCAACCTGCTACAACAAGGACGCCCCTGCGTTTCTAATAAAAGGCTGAAACAATGCTGGCAGGAGCCCATTTATAACACAGTAAGTGATGCAAAAAAGGGAACACAAAGTGCAGTCCATTTGCATATACCCTTATTTTACACAAAGTAATGGGCCTTCACCCCATTTCTACCCCAGTTGTGCTAATCCCTTGGCATGTTGAATCCACCCTGTTTCCAGCTCAGGCTCTTTTCTGGACGAAAAGAGCCTCTTTTCTGTGGATGATGGAAACTTATTTGGAAAGACGTGACAGTTTAATAGAATGGTGTGAGGTGACATGCTGAAGGGACAGCAATTGTGAGCAGAGATGAGCAAAGCAAACCCTGGGGTATCACAGTACCCGCCTCCCTCCCTCCTGTTACCAGTGTGATGAAGCCAGGCAGAGAGGACACACACAGATCCTGACCAGGCAAACAGCCGACATGGAAATTGAACCCAAACACGTCTCAGGGAACATGACATCTCATGTAATTTGTGAAAAAATACATGTCAAAATGGCAAAATCTGAACTCATATAAAGTGCATTTACAAGTGTATTGCAAATTTATTCATTATATTAGTTATAATAACCTTGCCTTGGCACAAGACATATAGCACTAGACATATGCAAAAATAAAATATCTACTTAGCATATGATGGTATTTAGTGCCCTACTTAAAATAGACCATGGGCAGTGCCAAGAATAAAAATGGGTCTCCTTCCTATCATGCCAACACTGGCACTGAAACATCTTCTCTTCTCTTCCTATAAGCTGTTATTTATGGCTTCACTCAACTGTATAAAGACATATTGACTAGCAAACTGACATTAAAATGACCTCTATTGTACAAATGGAGCCAACAAATGTTTATCGACTTCATGCTTTTTTAATCCCTTACAGTTTAAACTTCTTATTCAGTTATACATCTTGATGCAAATTATTTAGCAACAACTGTACAGTAGATGAGAAATGATCGTAAATATTAAAGCAAAGGGTATGAAGTAATGAAAATAAGAAATGTAAGTCTTGACCTGCCGATAGATCCAGGGACTTTGAGGGGTTAACAATTATAGACCTTTTTGAATAAGGGTCCCTCCAGGAAAACTGCAGCCATATAAATGTATATAAATCATTAGCAATAAAATTTAACATTGCAATGAATATTGTTAAATATCATGAATAATGTAAGGTGTTACACCTTGAGATATACATAAGATAATTTCAATGTCATCCTGTTCCTAACTACTGCAAAAACATAATGTCTTTCTAAATTTTCCCCATTAATTAGTGTCAGAAATTGCTTACCATACCTAATAAAGTAATTGTTTTTTTGCTTTAATTCCTACCCTTTCTTGTAATAAAAGTCTTCCTGTTTTAGTTCAGAGGCTACTTATGGGACTGGTTGTTCAGGTTCACAGTCCGTTTTGTGTGTGAGGTCTTTTAAAAGTCATTGCGAATGTAAATGTTGGTGTCTGCATGGGTTACGTTAAAAGCGTTTTAATAAAAACAAGGTTTCCATTAGTAACAACAATATTTCTCAGTCAGTCAAGCACAATTTATGGTATTTCAAGAAACAAAGGAAAATTCCCAGAACCTTAAGATTATAGATAAAAATCAAAATGTTAAGGTTTGTAGTTTTATTGTGTCCTGTTTGGGGAATGTTATGCTCGAAACAGCTGCAGCCTTATTCCCAAGCTTCGAATTTCCCAGCAGACCCCACAATCAGGCATGATGTATATCACCCAAGAGTATTTACGATCTCCTACAGTACGATAATCATTCAAAATGGCGGACTGCAAGCGTTTTGACAATCTGTGATGTTTGTGTCCAGATAAGTTATCTTCATAACTTGGATACGTTTGAGCAGAAACAAAAACCACCCTCCATTTTATACAAGTGGAATATCACCATCATCATGATGATAACAAATTTTGATTGATTCCCAACCCATCAGCGGTGCTCACCGCTGATTTTGCATGTTGGGAGACACAAACATGGGTCGTGTCCACCGTTATGTTCAGCTCTCGAAATCGGTAAATTTACACAATAATAATTTCACAGGGCAGATTTTATGGCCTGTCTAGACTACTTGTGTTTTTAACAGAAACATATGCAATGTCAATTAATTTTATTTTGAATTTGCATGGTGTACAGCGGGGTCATTTTTGTTCTCACTACATGAGTGTCGAGTCTGTGTAACATTCATATAGATCATCACATAGATTTAAAACAGTGGTCACCAACCCTGTTCCTAGAGATCTACCTTCCTGAAGTCTTTAGCTCCAACAATAATCATGCCCACCTGACCGTTTAATCATTGCCTTAAGAAGTTCTTGATCAACTAAAACAGGTGTGTTAGATTTTGGTTGGAGATGAAACCTGCAGGAAGGTAAATCTCAAGGAAGAGGGTTGGTGACCACTGCTTTAAAAGAAATATCTGTATTTTAAAACTACAATGGAATATCAGTTCTTTTAGGTATGGAGGTCATTATATGTCAGATATTGGATGAAGATTTAATAATTTTTGAAATGTTATCAATTAGAAGTGTTCTGTGTTAGTGTTCCATGTTCAACTGCCAAATAGCTGGGTTACATGCATCTAAAATATACCTTACCAGTGATCTGCTGTTAAAGATTGATGACCCCCTGACTACTGTTACACACTCCAATGAATTAGAAAATAGGTTGGTGTTAAGCAACTCATTCAAAATGTTTTTTTTTTTCTTTATACCCAAAAAAGTAGTTAAAATTAATTGGCCCATTGTGATCTTGCATTGATTGATTAATGTGCCAAAATGCATTGTAATTTGGGAAAATTTCAAAATCTGCCATTACATCTGCGATGTTTTGTGCAGGATATAGGAAGTCACTCAATTAATATACTGTATATTGTAACTACATTATAAAAACTAAAATATCTGATATGATCTTATCTTACTTATTAGTCATGCACTCTGTACCCAAGAAAATCTCAGCTTCAGTGTTCTGAATCCCTTCTTTTTGGTTGGATCAAATAATACACTATAGTGTTATCTTGAAATATTAACAGATCTTGAGATTGGTCCAAATTGGTGATTATTTTCAAACTTCTGTTAATGGTATTTATTGACTTGTCAAATGTTTTTCTATTTTTTTAAATGAAATTTTTATTGATAAACTCATTGTTATTTTTGTGTCCTTGTTACATGTGCAACACAGTAAATGTGATGCCTCATCACATGTTTGAGTGGAGATGTTATCTTTTGACCCATAAGCCATTATGTCTGATGGTAATGTCAACGTAAGGGTGGGAGTGTTCTTCAAAAATGTATTTTTCTAGAATTTTAACCTCATGTCACAGTTTGGCTGCAGTTTTCATGGAGTGACCCATAAACCATTTTATACCACAGTGCTGCTGAATTCCTTAACCACTGTCCTTTATAATGGCTGCTTTGTGTTTTTGTTTTTTGTTAGTTTGGTTTTCAACTGGGCTTCCAATGGGAAGATACTATTTCAATTTGTAATCTAAAGTGGTACAATCATAGGTATTAGAGCTTTCCTATACAGAATACAGGTATATGTTTCCTGGGTGATTTCACAATTGGGGAGCCAGTTAGCCATTCATTCATTTAACCACTCATAAATGTCTTAACCCATCTCAGGTGACAGTACTGTTTCTTTGCTGACAATGGCAGCATTTTGTTTCTCTTAAATAAGTCACATGGTTGATGTGTACACAAAATGTACTTTTCTTCTTCTCATGATCTTCCGGATATTTAGTTGATGAAACTTTGTGTTGAAATCCTGAGATTTGTGGAATATTTTAAATATTTCATTGGGGTAAATTTGCTCAGACAAGAGAGTTGAGTGAATCTCATTCGCACACATTAATGCAAAAGTATTTTAAAAAATTATATATTTCAAGTCAAGTGTAGTTATAGTGGCCTGGAACAAGCAAAAATGCTGTTTTCTCAGCATTGTAGATGTTTTATTAATGTTTTAAGTTATTTATCTGAAGCATGCACATACAAAGAAATGCTGTAGAGCAAAGATGCCTTCAAATTAATTAAATTAAATTTTTCTACATTTTAAAAAAATATCATAAAGAGCAGTAAACAGTAGCAAATGAAACAACAATATTTGGTGTGACAAAAAAAATTTCAATAAAAATAGTAGTCCCCGGTACATTTAGTGCAGTTTTATAAGGAAATGAGCTGGTAAGTTTTATTGAGCATCTTGCAGAATCAGCCACAGTTCTTCTGGAGACATTGACTTTCACACTTGCTTCTTATTTTTGCAGCAAAACCCAGCAGCCTTCATTGTGTTTTTTTGTCTGAAAAGTGTCTCTTACGTAATATGCTGCTTTCTTTAATGACATACAAACATTTTTCAGTAACAATTAATTTTGTGCTAGTAAACTAATGTTTGGGAATCTAAAATGTTTTTTTGTACTGAATTGATAATGTAGCAGTCATACAATAAAAAAATCTATGACAAAGTTTGTATTTTTTTTAAAAATAGGGTGCCTAAAACTTTTGCACTGTACTGTATGTTTAAATTGTCTTGTACCTTTACTTTACATGTATATTTCTAAATGTGATTAGCTGGACACAAATTGCACCCCAAACTTGGAGCTTTGCGGTAACTACACGTGAGTTATACATGTTGTATATTTAGAGCAGAATGGTTGACAGTGAACAATGTGTCAGGTTTTGCGCTATCTCTGCCTCTGATCTGACAACAACAGGTGTTACTGAACACAAATCAATGCATTTGGTGTGACGTGCAGAGGATGATAGATTCAATGCATGTTGATTCATCTCAGATGGTGGTAGGAGGCTCCCTCCAAATGCTGAATTGTAGCAATCAGCAGCTGTGAGATTACACTAGTCAGATAATATCCTGCCTCTTAAACACCCTGCTTCAAAATAACATTAAGACAAAATCTGATTCTAACAGCAGCTTTGGCTTTTGTATTAGATAAATTATGCACCACCTTTAATAAATATATTCCAATCACATCAGATCATTATTAGGTGCTGGGTTGTACCCGCTGTTTTCTTTTTTTTTCCTGTGTGGATTACCTAATTTCTTTTTAAATCAAATTCATTTTTCACTCCCTTTCTCGATGCGTTAATGGCTCAGGGAGGTCGCTCGGCCGTGTTCAGTCCTGTGGGCAGTGGCCTTGTGTGAACTGTGGGTGTTAAATCGTGCTGTCATGAAATCACAAACATTACACCCTTATGCTGAAGGGCAGGATGGGTGATTTGGAAGACTAATGCCGGTGTCAAAAGAGCTTTTGTTATTGCCACTGCTCAGCATTGATATTGATGTAGCTGGCGTAGCCTCCAATGGGTCTAGGAATAAGGCTGAGCAGAGCAGGGCTAATAGCTACTGCTCTGCACACACACTTATACAGAGATAGAGATATGTCTGATAACAAAATGTGTGATTATAGGCACAGCATGGCATCAATCATCCCAGACACTACAGTTAGGTAAATCTCTCTGTGGAAGCACAGATGACCAGAAATCCCTCTGCCGTTTCTGTGTTTCTGCCTTCCAGCTTATATACTAGATATTTCAAATTAGTTATAGCAAATTAAAAGAATACCTACTGAGTGATTTCATAATGGCTCATGTGTTATTCATGAGCAAACCTGCCTTTTTGTCATTCTTTTTTAATACCCTAATGTCTGTCCTCCTTGTATTTGTCTCTGACCTCCAAAAAATTCTGCACTTGTTGCCATAGAAACATAATTTTCATCTCACTCGCGGGGCGTACAATGTAACTTCACTGAGAGAAAGCGAACGCACTCTCGCGTACTTGCACAAAAAAAATGATATACAGCTTCAGGAGCAATGCTACACTCATAGCAGTGGATATAAAAGGATTACAACTGTGATGTTAAAGAGTGAACGGATTTTTGGCTAATAGTCAAGGATGAGAGAGGAATCAGAAGTAAAAGAGAGAGAGAGAGAGAGAGAGAGAGAGAGAGAGAGAGAGAGAGAGAGAGAGAGAGAGAGAGAGAGGGAGAGAGGGAGAGAGAGAGAGAGATCAGATATAGGTTGATAACAAGAGTGGAGTCGAGATGTTAGGATAAAAGTAGATGGGTGGGTGGTTGAAGAGCTGGCATGCACTCAAGTGTGTGTGTGCGTGTGTGTGTGTGTGTGTGTGTGTGTGTCTGTGTCTGTGTGTGTGTGCGTGTGTGTGTGTGTGTGTGTATGCCAGCATGATATGTGTATGTGTGTGGGCCCAGCTTTTGGCATGTTAACAAAACTAGAAAGCTCTCGAGTCAGATCTGCAGTCATGGTTGTGAAGTGCTGTGATGGTTATAGGCTTCACACTGAGCGTTTCATCCAGATCAAGCTTGTTCTCAGGATTTTACAATTGACGCTTAATAGGATGAAAACATTTTAGCCTGCGATACATGTAGAAACAGATTCAGTGTGTTTGGGTTGTAATCTGACATGACACAAAGCTTGATTCATTGTCAGGGTGATAACAACATATTGCAGAATATCCATTTGGGGTCTGGCTTTGCATCCAGTAGTCTATTATGCCAAGTCATTAATCTGTAGCAGGCCAGGGGATTTACAGTTTGCAAGGTAGTGTAGCTAAAATAGAGCTGTAAAATTGTTATAAGGCATTTCCAAATCTCTAGTGAGGTTTCTGCCATTTTAAGAAAGAACAAACACACGTGGAAAGAGATTCAGTGCATTTCTAATGACATACATTGAATTAATTAACATTATGGCATCCTTTAATATTCATTTGAACGCAAACATCAGTCAGGTGCTTACTGTTTTACTCCAAAATAGAAATGAATTAAAATGACTACAACTGCAAGAGCTCAAGGATGAACAGCACTAATGTTTTTCATTTCAGAAACAGGCTTTTTCTGGCTTGGTAATGCTCCACAGCCTTAACACAATCGAGTTCTGGGCCAAATAGGCTTTAAATTAAAACACAAGTCGAATCAATACTGCAACAGGCAGATTTCTTCAAGCGAGCTACAGAATTCACAACTGCAAAGCGTACACTGATAGCGATTACATGAAACGAGCCCATCCTATTTTCAAGCTGAAAGCAGCTCAGCATCAGCATCAATAACCACTGAAGACTCGCGCAGTCAGGCTTTCGGTAATTTGAGTCAGATGTGATTTTCACCTTAGGGGTGTGACTTTAAGTTGATAAACAGTGAATAGCAAGGCTGTCAGGATGCATGAGAGGGAGTGTGAAATAAATATTCAGTGAAGGCAAATCCTGATTTGGCATGAACGCTCTTATAAAGTAAACTACAATGATTGCGGAGTAGCGGCGTTTCAAGGAGTGCACGATATATCATAATTACATAATTGACACTGACAGTAATTTGGTATATAACGCTATGTGTAATGAGCTGATGCTTGCATTTTAAGCCTCCGTATCTATTTTTCCTGCTTTTTGATGATTGAATTATTCTGCGTGCCTACAGACTTGTGACATCCATATTTTAATTTCTGCTAGAATATTTATATTCCATTCTCCAAGCAACAAACTATTCGCAACTACTACACATCTGAAGGCAAATGAAGTAATAAACTAGCACATATAACGATATAACGAAATAACAATACTTGCTACTCCTCATTTGCATAAATATGAGAGAATGGTATTTTACAATATGAGGCCATTCATTACCGATTCATATTCTCTATAAAATAAGTGGGAGGTTTAGACTGTGAAAAGTTGGAGCGACAGAAAAAGCACCATTATTGCTCAGTTCTGCTCGTGCATATCAAATAGCTGTCAGGATCCTTGTCAGAGTCAGTAATTTTGGAGGCAATATGATAGCACTCAAACCTGTGGCCACTCCTGTCAACTTTAGTGTCCAAAGAGAAGCAGGGAGTTCGGGCCGTGATTAGTCATTTCCAGGCCTTTGACAGGCCGTTGTGATGTGGCCCATTTTCGTGCATAGTAATGTTATCCAGCTTTGCACGCTCTCTCGCTTTCCTTATCTGCCACTCTAATTATCAGGGCCAGAGAAAGGTCATTTGGTCACTAAATTACCTGCTATGCATTTGATTATCTTGTCGCCTTAGCAGAAAAGGAGTTGGCCTAACACTTAATTTGAGGCGCAAGAGAGGCAAGGTGGGCATGGTGGAATATCTGCTAATCCAACTAAACGCTCTTTAAATAATGTTCTGTCCCATTTCTGCAGTGCCTTAAAAGTGATATTATGAAATTCAGTTAGCCTATAGCAAATAAAATGTCTTGATCAGAATCAGAGACACTTTTCTTCAGGTTTTATAAGAAGATTATCCCTGCTAAGTATTTTTTAAATTCTTTTAGCAAAAGTGGTGAATAAGATAAGAGAAGTTAATCTTAATGGTTCACTTGCGTCTTAATAATTCATTTTTTACACATTCTTCCCTCTGAATCCCTTTTTGTCAAATATATAATTTATAGAGTGATAAGAAGAGATAAGCACTGTTGTAAAGCTATGCTCTCTTATGAGGTGGATTATGAGATACACCCTCTTCAGGGCTTAGCTATTAGCTAAAAGTGTTTGGCACCTGCTTTGCTAAATGAGATGACTATGAAAGAAATGCATGGACCGAATCCAGCAGATGCAGAGGCACCTCAGGACAGAACACTTGATCCATTGCTAAAGTTTTTTAAAACAGATGAGAAGGGTGAAAAAAACACATACTGTGCCAAATGCATACCCTTTTACTGGAATGTTATTAAATTCTGTACAAATACTGCACTAAGTATTACATGTGTTTAGAGTTGCTGGATCTGCATGTTAGATAAGGTCTAGTCAAAGGTCATTGTAGCTCAATAGACACCTTTGGGAAACCGTTGACAAGGTGTATTAGCATGCTTTGCATACACAAGTGAAACTACATGCTTTGCATTTTATTTATTTAAAAATGCACAGGCATTCAATGAAGTGTTCAGAGTTGAAATGTCCAAAATGTTCTCACATATCCAACAAAACAGTAAGCAGAAATTACGAAGCAGTTCAAACTTAAGCTGCCCAAAGCAGCAGCGATCATCAATTTACAATTCAAATCAGCCAAACTGCAGGAACATACCGGAAGATATCTTCACCTAAAGGGCATGATTAGTGCTATCTGAGGGGAGCAGCTTCATCATGAACAATTGGGTGCCAAAAGTGACTTTTAGCTTTGTTTATTAGCTTCCTGTCATATCCCTGTTCATGTGGAACATGCAAATGCAACCTTCGCCAAACTATGTCATATCCAGTCACACTGGCTGATCTGATCAAACAGCATGAAATCTTAGGAAAGTTAGTGTATCTAAGGATATTTTGAAAACAAGTGTATGAAAGATATCATTTTAACAGGCTTACTGGTTGAGTATTTTTCTAAATTTCTAACCCTATCTGACAGGAGGGGAAAACCAGTGGGAATTAAACATCTGGACTGATAAAAGCTTCCCTGTGCTGGCATTCGTCTGCATTCCACACTGCTATTATTAAGCACTTTAGTCACCAGCCTATTCTTGGATCTTCATGTTTGTTAACATTGATAAGGTTAATTACGCTCTACAGGCTTGTGGCAAGAACTGTCACTATGTTCTGCACGTTTCAAAAAAGCATGCACTGTGCCATCGGCTGAATCCTGTGCTTTTGGGAATGATCTCCAGTGAAGATAATCATATTCCATGTGATTCCAGAAGGTAATCTGATTGAAATCATAAACCAGTTTGTCCTTTCCTAAACAAGAAACAGACACTGAATAACTATTATCATACCTCAATGTCATTGAATTCTCGAATCTTGGTCAGGTGTTGATTAATTTTCTATAACAGCAGCACTGACATTAGGGCTGGCTGTAATTTAAATGGCAGGTGTATATACCGTAGTAATGTGCTCATTCTAATGCGTTTCTATAGTAACAACTTATTCACAGGGACTTGTATGGCAGGCACACCACATAATATAAGGCTAATAATAAACAGATGACAAATGTGTTGGTATTTAACATGTATCATCATTGATATGATGATGCTTTCTGTAAGGAGGTGTTTACAAAATGTCAGCACTTTGTAATGGTAAGTTTTCCACCATGGGAAAGTCTTTTGGACAGAGAAGCTCACACTTCCCAGTTTCTCAGGAATATGACAAACTGTGATTTTTTTTGTGTGTGTATGTGTGTGTCATAAATGTCAGAGGCGAGTGAGGGAATGAATGTATATAACAGATATATAAAGTAAGTGATAACAGAAATTAGCAGGTCTTGTGGACATTCTATAACATTAATTGTAAGTATAAAAGGTTAAAAATTTGAGATTAATAAATTAAAACTTGTAATTACTGCCAAAGCACTCTGCGTCATTGTGTTATAAAGGGGGGGGGGGGGGGGGAATCCATTTCAGACACCTTGTCATGATGTATGCCTTACTTTAAACACATGTCACTGCCCAAGAGACACAGTGTACAATTTATTTATTTATTTACTGGGGAGGGGCTACACTAAGAATCTCTGTTGCTTCACTATTCACTATTTGGCCTAGATTTTTGTTTCAAGTTTTCTGGGTGAGATGTGGCTATAAACCATGTCTTATTATTAATTACCTATATTGCTATTAAGTTAATTTGAGTGATTTGTGTCTGTGTTTGTGTGTTTGTGTGAGACAGAGAAAGACAGACTCTCTTAAAAAATGGATTTGGGCTCCATTAGCTGATTAGACGTGAAATGACATTATCTGAACTTAACGGCAGTAATTTGAAGATGGATAACCCAGGATACCGCCATAGTGAGACCTTTTCTCTGTCAATCATTTCTGCATAATAATATTCTGCTCACAACCCTGGAGATAAAGTTGTGTACAGTAACGCTTCCTGAAGCGAGGTGTATACACATATGAAAAGTGCAACAAAGAAATGTTGCATCTACAAAGCAGTAGTGGAGCTCGCTGTACTTATTTCCTTATGCATTTTGGTGAGATGGAGCTTGACAAGCACCCCCGCAGTCACACTGAATTCTAAGCAGACAAACGCTTTTGCCATCCAATGGTGATTAGAGCTCAGATTACCTCAGTGTGAAATGTGCTCTGCTAGTTGTAAAGAGAGGTACTTCATCAGTGTTTACGCGTGTAGATTAATGTATTTCCTGTTTTGCTACTTCCCCAGGGGTGTGAGGAAACTAATCACGAGAGGTCTTGTGATTTCATTACACACAGAATAGCGTGTCAACTGGCAAACCCGATGCATAATAAAGGAAGCTAATGAAAAAGAGGAGCGGGTGCCCTTGTGTTGAACCATTGCAATGGGAGAGAAGAACTTTGGAAAGAACCAAACAATGAGCCTTCTGCATATTTTCAATAACGGAGAATGTCACATTTACATTTTATATTACAGCGTTTGAAAATGTTTGGTCACCGCATATGACCACAGAAACAAGAGCTGTATTGCTTTCTTCACTAATACTGTACAGTCAGAGTGAAAATAAGTGTCAGACAAAAGTAGACCAAAGGCACATCACATTCACAATTCACAAGAAAAAAAATTGACAGCCTAAAAACTGAGGAAGAATAATCTGAGGATGAGTAATATTTTCGTAAAAATTTAGTACAGTATGAAAATTAAATTCTGTTATACCACAGTGCTTATTTTATAAGTCTTCAGGGCTGAGGGCTTTGCACTTTGTGGTTTTTCAGTAACATGACAAGTCGTATTTTTTATTTTTGCCTTCTTTGGTTGTCATTCTAGTCTAGGAAAACCCTTTAAGGAAGATAAGAAGCTTTATCTATACAAAGAACCCAAATGTAGCTGCTATAATGTTCATAACAAACTATCCTTTTTATATAAAAGTTACAAATTGTTTTGTAAAAAAAAAAAATTAAAATGCTGCGGGAGTCAGGATGCAGTATGTAAACTTTGCATGTGGTTTATTAGGGCACATCCAACAATCATAACCACTGTCCATAGACAGGTTCAGAACACATTAAGCAAGACCAATCCATAGGAGAGGGTCAAGACCAGGAAGTAAATTGAAACCAAGAAAAGCTTGAACGACAAACTCTACAACCAACCATTGACACAACAGAGTATATACAATTTACAGCATTTGGCAGACACTCTTATCCAGAGCAACATATGATTTGAACTCACAACCTTCTGATCAGTAGTCCAATGTCTTAACAGTACCCTTAATCAAGAACTAACACAGAACAGGTGAACACACTCGGGTATCAAAACCAATGACAGTACAGGGGTGGGGACAGAGCTAGAAGCATTCAGCAAAGGGGGAAACCATGAATAATAATATACAAATAAAAATACAAAAATATGTAATCACTGGCAAGTTCCTATAGTATAAGTGGGGGAAAAATACATTGTGATGTACTGTTATTATTTTTAATTGTTTTCTTGTAACAGCATCTCTTGTGGTTTATTTTTTATGTAATTGGGTATTTAATTTGTAAATAAATCACAGGCTACAGGGGACGGTTGGAGGAGGACGCGGGGGTACTGAGTCCGGGGAGTGAATTTCAAGGGGGGACAGAGTTTCAGTTTAAACTGGCTACATTTTTTGGGGGGAGGGAAAAAACGTAAAGTTTTTTTTTTTTATCTTTTATTCACTCAAAATATAAGGTTAAAAATGGTGTATCTACCACTGACTATAGCTGTTTTCTAAGATAGAATGTCATAATAATGCTGAGCATGTGTCGTCCAACAACCCCCCTCCCCCCCTCCAAAACACTCCCAACTCCTACCTCCTCCCAAATAATGCTCTCATTTTGGGAAAGACAAAGATAGAAATCTGAAAAACCTCACTGCCTAATTTCCTGTTCGGTTCTGACACCTCTGATCATAATGTCCCTTATCACTCATCCCATAGAATCTCATCTCCCATCCAAACAATACTGTAGATTTCCTTTGTCAGCAATCTCAAGATAAAAAGAGCACAAAAAAAGGGGTTTGGGGGGGGGGGGGGTCCACAGAAACACATTTCCTTGATATTAAAATACAAAGACATGATAGTTGGCAGTCTAACCGGCATATGATTGAAGATGTGTGAGAACGGGGACTGCTTTGAGATTCGTTTTCCCATTATGAAGGTGTATTTATTCATGAAGCCATCCAGGGTGTTGATTTCACAAGATGAAACCAAGTTCTTTCTGCACTGATGGCTAAACGTTTGTGACAAGCCCATCAGCAGAAAGACTCTGTAGCTCATCACCTGTGATACAACCTCAAAGCACTAGTACTAGATCCCCCATTAGTTTTCGATACAGCCAAAAATAGAAGTATTGGCCCCTTTCAGAGGAATGGGCTGAAAGTGGACATTACACACAAAAATTAACATTTTTCACCCCAACAGCTGCTGCGAATACTTACTTTTTTAATCAGTAAAAATAACTCTAATTAGAAACTAATAGAAAAATCAGTGTTTTGCAATCAGGCTCCAGATTTGAACCTGTGATCTGAATTGAAGAGGGACGCCCACATGTACAACACTTCGAATATAAAAGACAGTGAACTCTTCTGCATGGAGGAGTGTCCAAAATGTCTATTTGGAATCCTTTACAAGTTTAAAAAAAAATATCTAACCTTGATAGACATTACAGAAAGAGATTCAGTGCTGATCGCCAACAAATCTTAATTGTGGGGGTGCTAATAATTTTGAAACTGGTATTTTGTAGAAATTGCATATTTTAAAAAAATCTATATGTTTGGAAAGATATTATGGTTAAATAAAAATATAATGTGTCTGTACATGTTTAGGCTCAAAATGGCACTCATTGCATGTTTTAACATTTTTTATACCATAGTGCAGCTGCATTCTCAAATCAGAAGGTGGTGATTAATTGTCTATAACAGCAGCTCTGACAATAGTTCCAGCTGTAAAATAAATGAAGTTTATATTAATGCATTGTAACACATTGCCGTTCCTATAGTTACAATGACTTGTATGGCAGAGGCTCCATATAATCCATCCATCCATCTTCCATATCGCTTATCCTGCACAGGGTTGCAGGGGAGCCTGGAGCCTATCCGAGGGAACTCGGATGGGCAGGGGACACCTGGACAGGGAGCCAACCCGTTGCAGGGCACACTCACACACCCATCCACACACTGCAGACAATTTGGAAATGCCAATCAATGCATGTATTTGGACTGGGAGAGGAAACCGGAATACCCAGAGGAAACCCCTGAAGCAAAGGGAGAACATGCAAACTCCGCGCACACAGGGAGGCAGGATTCGAACGCCCCCAACCCCGAAGGTGTGAGGCAAACATGCTAATCACTAAGCCACTGTGCTTCCACTCCACATAATCTAAGGCTAGATTTAAAAAGCTTGTTGTTGTTGTTTAGAAAAATATCTAATCATTGATATAGTAAAGGTTTTTTTTTTTGTTAGGATATGTTAATGTAACATTTATGGAAGGAGTCTCTAGTGTCAGCAGTCAGTAAGTTTCCTGACACGTGAAAGTCAGGACAGAGCAGTTTGCTCTTTCCAGTTTCTCAGGCACGTGACAAGCTGAGTCTGATTAACTTCAAGAGAGAGAAAACGGGAGACGCTGGTGAGGGAACAACTGTTTATTGCTGATAACAGGAACAAGCTTGTTTTGCAGATGTTTCCTTATATTAAATGTAACTATAAATAGTTAAAAAGTTCATTAATAATTTAAAAAATGTAATTGTTGACAACACTTTGGGCCATGCTGTTAAATAATCCTCTTTGGGTGTTATTTCTTATATACATCCATTATGTGGATTATATTTTACACTGATCAGCCATAACATTAAAACCACTAATATTGTGTAGGTCCCTCTTGTGCTGCCAAAACAGCTCTGACCCATCGAGGCAAGCACTCCACAAGAGCTGTGAAGGTGTGTTGTGGTATCTGGCACCAAGACATTAGCAGCAGATGCTTTAAGTCCTGTAAGTTGCGAGGTGGGGCCTCCATGATTGTCCAGCACAAATCTGGGGAGATTTGGAGGCAAAGTCAACATCTTGAACTCTTTGTCATGTTCTTCAAACCATTCCTGAACAATATTTGCAGTGTGGCAAGGCACATTATCCTGCTGAAAGAGGCCCCTGCCCTTAGAGAATACTGTTGCCATGAAGGAGTGTACTTGGTCTGCAACAGAGTTTAGGTAGGTGGTATGTATCAAAGTAACACATGAATGTCAGGACCCAAGGTTTCCCAGCAGAACATTGCCCAGTGCATCACACTTATCATAGTGCATCCACTTCCCACTGTGCATCCTGGTGCCTCTCTTCCCCAGGTAAGCGACGCACACGCACCCAGCCATCCACATGATGTAAAAGAAAATTGGATTCATCAGACCTGCTTCGTAGTTCAATTCTGGTGCTCACGTGCCCATTGTAGGTGCTTTCAGCGGTGTCAGGAGTCAGCATGGGCATTCTGACCGGTCTGTGGCTACGCAGCCCCATACACAGCAAGCTGCGATGCATTGTGTGTTCTGACACCTTTCTATCATAGCCAGCAATAACTTTTTCAGCAATTTGTTCTACAGTAGCTCTTCTGGAATCGGAGCGGACGGTCTAGCCTTCGATCCCCACACGCATCACTGAGCCTTGTGTGCCCATGACCCTGTCGCAGGTTCACCGGTTGTCCTTCCTTGGACCACCATTGGTAGGTACTAACCACTACATACCGGAAATGCCTAATATATCCCACCCCTTGACAGGTGCCATTGTAACGAGATTAAAAAATAAAATAAAATAAACATAAATAAATAAATAGATAAAACACCTATTGTACAGTATTAATGCTGTTTGCACTCTTAAATACCATTTGTCTCTTGTCATTTACACTACCATGGTAACTTGCCCTTACACCTCATTCTCAACTTGCCTCTTTGCACATTACTGACTAATTACTACATGATGCCATTTGTATGTTCACCTAATGTTCACTGGACATATGTACCTCATTTATCTGTACAATGCAATATGTCTCTCTCTCTCGCTCTCTCTCTCTCTCTCTCTCTCGCTCTCTCTCTCTCTCTCTCTCTCTCTCTCTCTCTCTATATATATATATATATATATATATATATATATATATTGCATTTCATTGGCTCTGTACTAGTACTCTGCACAGTGACAATAAAGTTGAATCTAATCTAATAAGCAATGTTATTCGTTTCACCTGTCAGTGGTTTTAATGTTATGGCTAATCTGTATATATCTGTATATCTGTATATATAAATTTTATATATCCAATGTTATTCTCGCATTCATTCATTTTTTTTCATTCATCTGGGCACTAGGCAGGAATACAGCCTAAATGGGATGCCAGTCCATCACAGGGCACTGTGTACACACATTCACACACTTAGGGGCAATTTAGCATAGCCAATCTATCTATAAGTATGTTTTTGGGAGGTGAAATTAAACAGGACAGCCTTGGGAAAGTCGAAGTGTCTATGGGGAGAACATGCAAAACTCCATACAGACAGTAACCAGAGTTCAGAATCAAACTAGAGCTGTGAGGCAGCAATGCTACCCACTGCACCACTGTGCAATATCACTTATCACATGTTTTATTCATTTTATATATCCATTATATGGATTATATTTTAAAAATTCATTGTACTTATCCATATTATATATTTCTGCTCTTTTTCATGAAAGGTGGTAATCATTCCAGAGTTGACTGTAGGTACTATGTATAATATGTAGGTACATATTATGTATAATGTATAATGTATAACATGTAGGTACTATGCAATAATAATGAGCTCCAAAGAACTTGGCAGATATGTTGCTTGCCCAAGCTTCTAAACTTATTTCATAGACACACAGCCGTAACCTGCTCACGTACCCTCAAGTCAGTTCGGTCGAGTAGACAGCTAAGTCATAACTAAGGCTCCTGAATAGGAAAATAGGGCATCACTTCAGCTAATGCCTGACAGTCTATGAAATTTGATGGTGGTCAAGAAAGGGCCTCTGGGAGACTATTTGTTTTGGAAATTGTCTTCTGGTCTTTTCTATCGAACAAAGGCCGTTGATTGCTTGGAGACAGAGACGTCCCTAGAGTAGGGAGCAATTATTGACTTTGCTAAGTCAACCTTTAATGTACAAATCACCGTACAAGCCCTGTCCTTGTCACTGAGCCTTTTCACTCTACAGCAGAGAGCATTCTGCTCATAGTCAAGTACACATTAATTCCTTTCAATCTTCACACTCAATTTATTCTCAAATGTCCCTGCCAGTATGCTCAGGATTCAGATTAGATGAGGTGAATTGTAATGGGAAAAAAAAAAAAAAAAAAAAAACATAGAAGAAAATGGGAGCTTAGTATTGTGAAGCATTTTTATTCTCCCCCAAGGATATGCGTGGTCAACAGAGGAGTGTGCACTAATGGATTAAATAAATGCATGCCATAGAGGCAGCATAATTGAAGACTTTAGATATCATCCTTGTAGGTGAAACATGGAATTTATGAATGGCTCGTTTTAAAGAATATTGCTTATTTAGGGCTGTTGGTTTTTTTTTGAGAGAGACACTGCTGAGGCATAATTTGAAGGAGTCTTGTTTATATTCACACCTTTTCATACCCATTTAAATGTAAGGATTTACAGTTATTAAATTATGAATGCATTGCTTATTCACAATGCATCATTTTGCACTTTGCCCATTGATTAATTGAACCCTTAAGCCAAATCTATATATGGCGTATACTGATCATTAGTTTTCTGTATGAATACTTCTGCTAATAATTCTTGTCCATGAAGGAAAGAGGTTGGAGGTTCAGGAAGGGGGGGGGTTGGCCTATAATAATGAATAGATTAACCTCTCTCCTCAGCCTCATAATGGACTTGAGCCTGTGATCAAAGCCATCCGTCAACGTTAGACACAGATTAGCCTCAGAAAGGTATATATGAGTGAAGCTTCGTGCAGATTTTGACAGCATGTCAAGAGGGCTCCATTATCAAAATCTAGCACAGCACTCTTCTATTTTTATGACTACATCATCCGTGGCAAAGAAATGGTGCTTTGGTGTGTTTCTGTGTCATAAGGTTCAGATCAGTATAACCTTAGCTAAAGTCAACTCAGAGAGCAGAGGTTTGGACGAGCCTTGGTTTTTTTTCTTCACCTTTTTTCTACTGAAATGATACATCACAGTTGATTTGAAGGTCTTTGTCATAGCAACACATGGACCAGAAGGCTTGTGAAGAGCTGGATGGGAATTCTGACGAGACAACAGTGACACCCAATGGAAAGAAACGCTCCACTCAACAGGTGTGAAAGCAGGGGGCGGAAAAAGTTTCAAACAGAGGACACCTGGGCTGAATGAGAAAACAAACAGGTATTCTTACAGCAACAAGAAATTACATAATCAATCAACAATGCAAATTTTTCACTTGGAAGGAGATGGAATTAAAATAGCTTGCTGTGATTCTGAATACCAGACTGAAAATATAATTACAAGCACACCGATGACTGGCTTTGACATACCGCAGCCATTAACAGGTTGTTGTGAAGTACATTAATAATGCACATGCAAATACTAGCACCCCTCCATAAGCCCTGTTTTATCATCACAGTGCAGTAGCTTTCAACGCACCTGCCTTGCATGAATAATTAAGCCATTTTCCGCCTTGCACCTTCATGTTCTGCTGCACAAATCCTCCGTTTGTGTGCATGTGTGTGTGCTTGACAGATTTCTGAAATGACCCATGCCACAGGTCAGCGCAGTGCAGTTTGAAATGAAAGGCAGCTCTGGTAACCCCTTACACTCCTGGCTTATGATTAAATATTCATCTAAAAGCATATTATTCAGTAACTAATATGAATTATTCAGTAACTATAGTGAAACAAATTTTTTTTTTTTTTAAATGGTAGTTACCATTTGTAAGAGTGAAGATTGCAGGGGTCCTAGGAGTCTGAGGGGTTATGCAGTGCTAAAGAAGAACCTGCAACAATTTTATTCAATATGGAGGTTGATGGAGGTTGTGTAAATAATATGAACACAAGCAAAAGTTTTTAACACAGTACATGCTACAATCCAATACTCAAAATAATCACCACTACAGACTGCTTTTATAAGCCAAAGACTCCCAGATGATTTGAGCTTGTGTGTGTGTGTGTGTGTGTGTGTGTGTGTGTGTGTGTGTGTGTGTGTGTGTGTGTGTGTGTGTGTGTGTGTGTGTGTGTGTGTGTGTGAATATATGTGCGTGTTTGTTTTCTCTGAAGTTCAATATTTACTCCTCCTCAGATTTTCTGGCAAATTTCAAAAGGGTGCAATTATCTGACATTTTCTCTACAGATCAAAAGAGGTGGTGAGAGTTAATCACTGTGTGGTGTCATAAGCTGAAGCAAATCTGGAATCAGATAGGGGGAAAAAGCATGAGGCGAGATCTACGCCAATAAAACATGGCTCAGATTCTCAAATATCAACCATCTGCTGTGTTGGACAAGAGATGTAATGATGGTCATTTTCACTTCATGATGTTCAGAGAAATTATTGCTCTGGATGCCTGCTGAGAAGTAAATTAACGACATATCGGCTTACTAAAGCACTGAAACTCACTGTTGTCAGTAAAGACGGCTTGCGATGCTGACTAATATTTAACTACGGCAAAGGGAACACGAAGGCACTAAAACCTACAGGTATTTATTTAAATACTGTGCATTATCACCTAACTAAAAAAAAAAAAAACTATCAATTGTGATTTATTTCTATGTCTGCCCTCTTTATTACACACATCCTGATCCTCCCACACAGGAGAGCCCACCTACACAGCAGGAACTGGAGAATTTCACTGTGTGTGTGTGCTGAGCAATAAGATTACTCATCCTCCATCAGCATCACAGTTTCTCCACCAAGGACTAGCCGAGGCCTGAAAGAAAAATGCATGAGTAGGCGCGTACTATATGAGGGTGCTTATTATCATCAACAATCTAATGTGCTTTTTAAAAGTTCACTCAAAGGAATAAGTGTTAGGAAAAAAGACAGCAGTTGCTGTATAGTAAGGATGACAACTTAAAAGATGGATTTGTTCAGACTTTGTTCATTTATTCAAACGGGTCAAAAAATGTACAAAAAGCGTAGCATTTTTGGTATGCCATGCAGTATAACACAGTAGAGTTTGTGTTCATCCATTCATCCATTCATTCATCCATTCACCCATTCACCCATTCACCCATTCATGTTCAATAAGTGCTTTATCCTGGTCAGGATCGTGGTGGATCCCGAGAACACTAAAATGGGATGGATGGGACACCATTCCATTGCAGGATAGCGAGTCTGTGTTGCCAAATGTATCAAGCTACATTCACTCACATAAGGGGCCCAAAGCCTGTAGAGCATTCAGCACAGCTAAGCAACATGCTACACATTCATCAAACATATTCAGAAGATATATAATACCAATCTGAAGGTTTTGTGCAAATATTGTCAAATGCTAACAGATAAATTCTTGGACAAATATAATTGAGGTTGGTCAGTCTGGCTTCACTGTGAAGCAACTACCCTGACTCTTCCCATTTCATAATATCACTCTACAAGTTTTTGTTGTCAGTTCTCAGTTCTTTTATGCTGTCTCGGGGTCACTAGAGTCCACGCTGCTGTGTGTGGAGATGCTGGTGCAGTCCTGATATGTGAGCCATTGTCGTGTCTGAGTGCATCTGCGCAGACTCTCCAGAGACTGTTGGAAGGACCGGTGTGCTCTATCCTCATCCAGAGTCCCCTCCTCAGCCACATCCTCCGTGATCTTACTGCAGATGAAGCGGGCCTCGTGATGGCGCCCAGGACGGCCATTCTCATACTCCAAAGCCCTCAGAGTTCCTACAGAATGAGGGAACTCCTCCATGGCCAAAGCTACCAGGTGAGTAGGCAAAGCGTTGAGCTGGGTCATGTCCAGTGAGGCCATTGATGCTGGGTTGGTGGTAGTCAAAACCTTGCAGAATCTTCTTCACTAGGTGCTGAGGTATTGCAGAAAAGTCGAAAAGCCAGTTCTCTACTCCTTGGATGCTTGGAGGTCTTCAAATCTTTGGAGGCAGAAGAAACCAGTGAGCTTCGGTCCTTGCTGTTCAGTCTCTGTCTTGAATGCTTGTAACCAGCAGCCCTAGAGAAGCTTTATATAGACCAACGCTTCCCACTCACTTCTCCCTCAGTGTCTGAGCTCCCTCCAGCTCCTCCTTCCTGACTGCACTCTCACACTTCCGATTTCCATCCCGATCCTCCGGAATGTCCCTCGCCCCTCCCCGGAAGCTGAACAGCGTGTGGTGTGAAGCTGACAGGGGGCGGAGAGAGAATATTCATTTTCATCTGGCAGTCAGGGATACTAGAAAGAGAGATAAAGCTCAGCTCATGAAGAACTGGAGAAGACACATGACAGCAAATTTTCCATTGTGGCAACGTGCATATACAGTACTGTGCAAAAGTTTTAGGCACATGCAGACAAATGCTGTAGAGCAAAGATGCCTTCAAAATAATGAACTTAAATGTTTCTACATTTTAAAAAAAAAATACCGTAAAGAGAAGTAAACAGTAGTAAATCAAACAAAGTCAATATTTGGTGTGCCAAAAAAATAAAAAATAAAAATAAAAATAGTAGTCTCCGGTACAATTTGTGCAGTTTTATGAGGAAATGAGCTGGTAAGTTTTATTGAGCATCTTGCAGAACCACCCACAGTTCTTCTGGAGACTTTGACTTTTGCACTTGATTCTTATTTTTTCAGCAAAATCCAGCAGCCTTCATTGTGTTTTTTGTCTGAAAAGTGTCTCTTATGTAATATGCTGCTTTCTTTAATGACATACAAACATTTTTCTGTAACATTTAATTTTGTGCTAGAAAACTAATGTTTGGGAATCTAAAATGTTTTTTGTACTGACTTGATAATGTAGACGTCATAAAATAAAAAATCTATAACAAACTTTGTACTAAAAAAAATAGGGTGCCTAAAACTTTTGCACAGTACTGTATGTTCATGTACTATACTTCTGTCGAACAGTGGGAAAGAGCTGTGGCATGAGATTGCGTGGGTGTACCAGCTGAGCTGATGCTCCAGATCTATTTCAGGGCCACAGATGGCCTTTGGCTGCAGGGGAGAGCAGGAGAGAGAAATTGAGAGACAGACCTATAGAAAATGAGAGTGTGAGAATTTAAAAAAAAAAAAAAAAAAAAAATCATATCTTAGGAAATGATACAAAAGCCTTTTGTATCTGTTATGAAAAACTAATACAAATTTCTCAAACATTATTACATTCTTCACTTATATAATTAAAAATCAGTTATTACTGCATAGTCATAAAACAGTTATAATGCACCGGGGATTGTAGTAATTGTGTCAATTTCAGGTATTAGTCATAAGGAGGCAATAATATCACTGTGTGAATGAATATATTTCTCAAACTGCTAAAAAGATTTTTTGTCTTGATTCTAATTCTTGAGTAATAAGTGCTAAAGGGGAAGATTAGTTTTGGATACTAGACTATAAACTGTTAGTAGTGGACTCCAACTTTCACAACTTATGTCATATCCTGTATAATCCTGTGTATCCTGTGTCCTAAAGGTGAAAACAGAGTTTTCTTAAGGTCAGTTTCTCTATAGTTATGTAACGAAGCCGCATGACTCATACATAAGAAAAAACTGGAAGGTTTTGGACTGATACCATGAGTGTCCATTTTGCTGATCAAAGAGAATCTGGGTAAAGAGGTCCAGTATTATTACACATATATTTAAAAGCTGATTACAGCTTTTTCAAAGCTTAGTAACCATTAGATAAGCAGATCTGAGGAGGAAACATTTCATTTCTTGAAAATTCTGACTTATTGGTTTGAGATCTTGGTGTCACTATTACAGATGAATTGCCATTTTATTACTATATTCAATACACATTAGATTTACTTGCTATACAATTCAGCATTTCAACAATTCAGTGTGACTCACAAGCCTCTAACATTTCCAATGTATTTTCAATGTTCCTTGTTTTTATCTTCTATATTTTTTTTTTAATGTAATAGATGACATCCAGGCAAGATGGAAGAAATCCATACCAGTTGAACAAGATCCTAGGTTAAAGTTAGAATATGCATAAATAAGACAACTGAAACAAATCATTAACCATTCTAAAATTAAACCACTAATTGCAGAGGTCAGGTTCAGATGTCAGTCAGCATTAAATCCAGGAAGATCACATAGGGCTTGTGTTATGTTAATGACAATCTGCAAAGAGTTTTCATTAAAAGGTAACTTAAATGTCATTACACTCAGCTCAGCCCACAGTTAGCTTCAGGTTTTTAAACTTTGCACCATATTGACCGTTTCATTACAATGGCTGCTAGAACCCAGCTGCCAGATATGTTCAATCTTGATGAATTTTTAATTGGTTTAAGTGCTGAGGTGTCCCCAATACACTGACATCACATATTACTGAGATTGCTTTCTTCTATGTATAAAATATTGGCTAAATACAGTATGGACCACTTTGTGTCTGGATGTTTCAGTAAGAACCTGAATAAACTCAATGTAGTCCAGAATGCAGCAGCCAGAGCCTTTACTAGAACAAAAAAAACCGTGATGATATCAGCCCTAATTAAACAACACTACATTGGCTTCCAGTGTTTATTATGATTAGCTTTAAGTGGGTATTTTTAAGTGGGGGGGTGGCAGGGGGGGGACAACAACACACACACACATTACCATGCTTAACTTATGCTTCATACTTCATGCTTTCTGTCAGTAGCCAGAATTGTGAAAACTTTAGTATTGGGAAACTATTTTCTCCTACAAAAACCCCAGCTATGTGTCCTACTTTTCATTTTTAGGACTATAAGCTGAAAACTTACTTGTTCTTTTAGATTTAAAAAAAGAAAAAAGAAGAAAAAAAAAGGTTTGTATCTGTGGGTTCATGAGCATAGAGAATGAAGGTGCTAGTGGAATGGCTAAGATGTCAGTGCACATCACTCTTATGTGCTTACTAAGAATTGTTGACGGTGGAGCAGAGACAAACTAATGCTCTCATGCCTGTGCTACCTTCTGGCTTCCCTTTGTAGTTAAGCTGCTAAAACTAGGCTTAGTGGCATATCAGTTGCACTAAGATCATCATATAGACCATATGTCAAGTACTGTGCAATCCAATTAATAAATTAAGGATATTCCTTTACAAAATAGTACAGATTGTTTTCATTTTAGATTTTGTTTAGATTTTTGTCAAGATGCTTCAAGATCATTCCTGCTCTCTGGACATACATGACCACTTGTGAGGCACCTACGTTTGACATCCAACCGACTGACTATTGATTATTGACTATTATCACACCCCTGTTAAACTCCTGCCATTTTATGATTTGTAATTACCTACACAGCTTTACTGCTGATTCTCTGCTTGAAACCATTCTGTTTCCATGGTCTTATACACCAATCAGCCGTAACATTAAAACCACTGACAGGTGAAGTGAATAACATTGATTATCTCATTACAATGGCACCTGTCAATGGGGTGGGATATATTAGGCAGCAAGTGAACAGTCAGTTCTCAAAGTTTATGTGTTGGAAACAGGAAAAATGGGCAAGCATAAGGATCTGAGTGACTTTGACAAGGGCCAAATTGTGATGGCTAGACGACTGGGTCACTGCATGTGCATCGTTTACCTGGGGAAGAGATGGCACCAGGATGCACTATGGGAAGAAGGCAAGCCAGCAGAGGCAATATGTTGCTCTGAGCTGCTGTTCTGCTGGGAAACCTTGGCTCCTGGCATTCATGTGAATGTTATTTTGACACGTACTATCTACCTAAACATTGTTGCAGACCAAGTACTGTACACCCCTTCATGGCAATGGTAATCCCTAATGGCAGTGGCCTCTTTCAGAAGGATAATGCTCCCTGCCACACTGTGAAAATTGTTCAGGAATGGTTTGAGGAACGTGACAAATAGTTCAAGGTGTTGACTTGGCCTCCAGATTCCCCAGATCTTAATCTGATTGGACATCTGTGGGATGTGCTGGACAAACAAGTCAGATCCATGGAGGCCCCACCTCACATCTTACAGGACTTAAAGGATCTGTTGCTAATGTCTTGGTGCCAGATACCACAGCACACCTTCAGAGGTCTTGTGGAGTCCATGTCTCAACAGGTCAGAGCTATTTTGGTAGCACAAGGGGGACCTACACAATATTAGGCAGGTGGTTTTAATGTTATGGCTGATCTGTGTATTCTGGTAGTATTCTATAGTCTGCATTTTTATGAGTTTTATTTTTTTTCTGAAAGTGTTCTGCTAGACTAACACCTTGTAATTAGCTACGAGCATACCAAGGCCTGAATAGTTTCGATAGTTTTTTCTTGCACATATATACTGGGTTTTATGGTAACCACCAGATGCTTTAAAGGTTACTTTACCTTTTTTTAAATAATTAACATCTTTTATAAAGTAATCTTTCTCCTAGAATAGAATGTTCATTTTGCATAAGTATGTTCAATAAAAACAGCCCATTCTGTATGGATGTATGGAAATTGGCTATAATATACAGCATAATAAACATCTCAGTTCTATAACTAGAACAAATGGATGATTTATTAATGGTATTTATTAGAGCTGTACTTTATGGTTCTTTAATATGAGATCAGTTCACTGGGACAATTTTGAAAAATATGCGGGAAAAAGCTCTAAGATATTGTGAAACCTGATTTTGGAGGCTGAAATCAACAGGCAGCTTAGTGACAACAGACAGGACAACTGATTTATTTTTTTTAATGGGCAATTGATATAGTGCACATTCAGCAGTGAGATATATTAACTATATGGACCTCACTAAAATTTTGATCCTGGTTACAGCCCTGGCAACAATCCTCATCATATTTTAGGGGTGTCTTCTCTGCTTGAAGCAAATTCCTTTCAGTTTCACTCACTTCCTAATGTAATTCCACTATTTGGTGCAGAGAAGACTGGTTTTCACTTAATTTTCTTAAGGACTTGTCCTTGGCACTGCTGCCTTTTGTATGTTCATTGAAGTCTAGACCTGCTTTGTGACCACTGTTATGAAAAGTAGTATTTAAATGATCTGAAACTGAATTTCTCTGCAAAACAAAGCTATGAAACCCTTGCATGGTTTCTGTCAGTCCAAGTCCTGATCGACCCCTGTACTGTTCTTCCCTCTTGTAACATAACTGATTCAGATCATCAAGGGCTCATTAATTAGCTAATGAGTTGAATCAGGGAAAGCATGCACTGCTATGACCATCTTGGAGCTGATTTTGGCACCTTTGCCATACCATCTGCTCTCCTCAACAACACAGGTCCATCTCTCATTAGCCTACCAAGCAGAAAGGCAGAAGCATGCTAGTCAACTGGAATATCTTTGGAAGATCATATTGCTGTATGTTCTGGGGTTATAGGCTATATAGAAAATAACCATAATGCTATCAATATGTCAACGGATAGATTAAGAAGAAATTGGTAAAAAGTGGCAAGTTATTCCTAATTGTTAAGACAACTATATATTTGTTGGTTATTCACAAAGTATTTAGCATTAAAGGTAGTTCCTTAAACCAAAGAGTAGACCAGAGGACATTAATTGTACAAGATTTATATGCATGCTAGAAGCAGTTAGTGTTACCTAAGAGCAGTTTGCAATTTCTGTCAGTGTAGAAAGTAACATTTGCTCAAATTACTTGATTTTTTAAAAAATATACAAATATATTTACTGCAGAAAAGGCCAGAAGAAATAAGCATTGTATTTTGAAACTGATGCCTATCCAATCCCTTATCCACACAAAGCTTCTGATTTGCAAAAGTAATCTTATTTATTTATTTGCATGAAGATATATACTATATACACAGTACTGTGCAAAAATTTTAGGCACCCTATTTTTTTAGTACAAACTTTGTTATAGATTTTTTATTTTATGACTTCTACATTATCAAGTCAGTACAAAAACCATTTTAGATCCCCTAACATTAGTTTTCTAGCACAAGAAAACTTTTTTTTTTCCTTTTGTCACACCAAATAGTGACTTTGTTTCATTTACTACCGTTTACTGGCCTTTATGGCAATTTCATTATTTTGAAGGCATCTTTGTTCTACAGCATTTGTTTGCATGAGCCTAAAACTTTTGCACAGTACTGTATACATATATACATACATAAGATATTTTATATATATATATATATATATATATATATATATATATATATATATATATATATATATATATATATATATATATATATATATATATATATATATATATATATATATATATAAAATAAGAATAGCAAAGGTCCTAGAACATAGCCTTGTAGGAGACCATAATTACAGATTAGTCATAAGCTGGATGTAATGTTTGGTACTGCGGAGTTAGGATGACTTTATATACCAAGTGATGCAATGCAATACCATTGGAGAGAAGACAACTCGCTTCTATGCAGTCACAGGGGGAAAGATGCATGTAGTACAGGATAACCAGAAATAGCTGAGTCATATGTGTTGTGTAATAATATCAATCATTTTGGAAGAGATTTTGCCAAAAAGCATTCATTTCCCCTATTTATGGAGACTTCAGAAACCAGGTAGTTTGCTGCAGAGGTTGTGTTTATTTCTCGTCACTTCAGAAATCAATAAAATGTTATTTGTTCAGGGGTGCCCAAACTTTTGCATACAACTGTAGTTTTCTCAAGTAGGCCTGTGAAATCAGATACTTATTCTTCTTCAGTTCTTGGCAACATAAATGGTGTTTTCATTTCTTAAAATCAGTCAATCATTGTCAAACTTAATTCAAAAACCGTATCTTGTCAACCGTGCACTTTTAATTATTAAGTTTAAAATCCTTAAAATATGTTAGTTAAGGTTCATTTCAGCAATGTCATGAATAGGCTTTAAGATTTCCAACAAAGACACTTTTTATTTAAATGTGAATTCTAGAGAACACAAGACTCATACCAAGCAACAAAGCATTCCAGTTTATCTCTGCAAGTTTAACATTGACATCAGTCATGTACTGTTCTCACTCTCCTAAACTAAGGCCAAATCCATTTATAAATACACGCTGAAGTCATAATCTCAACCTCATACAACCGATGTCACCAATATAGCATTACCTGTTTGAGACACTATTAAGTGGAAATGGAAACATAACTGTGCCCTTAGCTCATTAAGTCCTCACCACACTGCATTAGTAATTCAGACATCAGAATGCCCTAGTTACAATTAAGCAATGTTTAAAAATGTAGTAACACAAACCTAGTTCAATGCAAATGCAGTCTGTATAAAAAGATGATGGTCTTACAGAAACACTTGTGTTGTACCAACATAGCAAACATGCACACAACAACGAATCAGTCATCAGACTAAAACAGTTATTTTTAAAAAAAAAAAAAAAAAAGGTGATTTGAAGACCCATATTTTGAAGGGAAAAAAAAGGGTGGGGGGGAATAAGTGCTATTGTAATGCTATATTTTAAAAAATCCCCTGATTTAACATGACAAATGTTTGTGTAGATGCATACGGAAATTAACACATGCTCTAACTGAAAATGTGAATCATGTGCCAGCAACACTTAAAGGTGCTGTGGGTAAATTTTATTAATGTGTCTAGACACAAAATAATCATCCAATTTCAAATATACATTTGAAAAACTGAGATTCCCAATATTGCCATGCAATGAATCTGGGTCATTTCTTTGTTTTTAGGCGTCTGTTTAAATTTTTTCTGGCCCAGAAATGAGCTCAAGCAGCCAAAGCAGAGCTGCTCAGGTATTCCCATTTCCCTTTAAAGGCAATTCACAATGCATGCATAGCACAAGATCTGTTCAAGACAAACACCAGAGAGTGCACTGATCGGTTCTAGCATAATAATTTAATACCAGATTAGGCATTTTTGTGTTTTCTGCATGTGTTAATATAAATTAGAGTGTTGATAAAGTGTAAAAGGACTACCTGGTGTATGTTACAGGTACGACCACTCTGTAATCCAGTTCAATTAGCAAAGCCAGGAAGAAATGTTTCTCAACAAATGCATTAGATTTATTTTTGTTAGCAATGACATTGAAATGCTTGTGCCTCCTCTTTAGAACTGAAATAAATGCGAAATACTGAATGACTCAAACTAGCCAAAATAAACAATCCTATTAGCAGCGGTGAAGCAGGAATTAATCTTGGTCTCAAGCAATGAAAGGAAAAGTAGTTTTATAGAATTTTTGGTTGGTCCACCAGTCTTGTCCTCTCTGAAGTCCGTCCATCCTGTTTCATTTGCTGTCCAGATCTTCTTAGCCCTGCTTTTGCTTCTTCAGGTAACGTGCACGCTGAGACAGGTTCATGTTCATGACATACTTGTTGAGCAGTTGTGCAGGAAGCAGAGAAGTGGTCACCCAACCCTGCAGAGATTAACACACAATGCTAGCTTTAAATTCAAGATTTGAGCACTTTGTCAGCTTTCTGATACAATTAAATTCTTAGTTAGCATATTCTCATGGATGCTGCAGTAGGAAATGAAAGAAATTATGACAAATAGAATAAAGACAGTGTTAAAAAAAAAAAAGGGAAAAGAAAAGAAAAACACTTTTACATAATCCTACATAGAGACTGTGCAAGACTCTGTGCCACACTGGAATAAAATAAAAAATATGGCATAAAAATAGGAAATATAAAAGCTCTGCTTCAGACATAAAGAACAATGGACATAGGTGATTTTGTTGTTGTTGTTTTTTTTACATATGCATGAGGTGTGGTATTGTGCAACTTATGTGCAAAATGCAGAGAGAATGTGCACACATTATCCATCCACAAATCAAAACAGGAACAAATCAAAACAGAAAGTCAGTCATACTGAACTTTAATACATTTCCTACCTTCATTACAATCACAAGGCTATCGATTTGTACAGTCAGATCCTTAAGTGTTTGGACAATGACACAATTTTCGAGATTTTGCCTCTGTTCATCAACCACAATTGTTTTTGAAATTAAGCAATCAAGATGTGATTGAAGTGTAGACTTTCAGCTTTAATTCAAGGGGTTTAACAAAAATGTTGCCGTTTTTAGAGTCCCTCCACTTTTACAGGCTCAAAAGTGATTGGACAATTGACATGGCCAATTAAGGAGAGAAAAGGTCTGGAGTTGATTCCAAGTGTTGAATTTGCATTTGGTAGCTGTTCATGGGAATTCTCTATATTTGGTCCAAAGAGGTGTCGATTCAAGTGAAGGCGGCCATCATTAGGCTGAAAAAAAACAAAGTAGCCCTATCAGAAAGATAGCAGAAACTTTAGGAGCGGCCAAATCAACAATTTGGTACATTCTTTAAAAGAAGGAATGCACTGGCGAGCTCAGCAACACCAAAAGGCCTGGAAGTGGATGACCGCAGAACTTTTTCCTTGTTGAAGAAAAACCCCTTCACAACATCTAGCCAAGTAAAGAACACTCTCAAGGAGGTAGGCATATCATTGTCAAAGTCTACAATCAAGAGACACCTTCATGAATGTAAATACAGTTGGTTTACCTCAAGATGCTAACCACCGGTAACACTCAAGAACAGAAAGGCCAAATTAGACTTTGCCAAAAAAAAAAAAAACAAGCCTGCCCAGTTCTGATGCAAGATTAACTTGCACCAGAATGATGGGAAGAGTATGGAGAAGGAAAGGAAGGGCAGGGCTAATGATCCAAAGCATACCACATCATCTGTCAAACATGGTGGAGAAAGTGTTATGGCATGGGCATGTATGGCTGCCAATGGAACTGGGTCACTAGTGTTTTTGCATGCTTTTCACATATGGAAGACGAAACTGAAGGCAGAAAGACCCACAAACAAGCAGCAACTGAAGGCAGCTGCAGTAAAGGCCTGGCAAAGCATCTCAAGGGAGCAAACTCAGCATTCGGTGATGTCCATGGGTTCCAGATTTCAGGCAGCCATTGACTGCAAAGGATTTGCATCCAAGTATTAAAAATAATCCTAATATGATTATGATTATGTTAGTTTGTCCAATTACTTTTGAGCCTGAACTCAAAAATGGTTGTAATTCCTAAACAGTTAATGAAATATTTTTGTTAAACCCCTTGAATTAAAGCTGAAAGTCTACACTTCAATCTCATCTTCATTTCAAATCCATTCTGGTGGTGTACAGAGGCAAAATTACAAAAAGCGTGTCACTGTCCAAATACTTATGGACCTGACTGTACATCCTAGATTTGAGCACAACAGCTCAGTACAACAGGGTTCAGTCCACTGAGACAGCATCTTCAAAACACTCTGAAATCGAGATTGTGACCTTGTGAAGGTCAAATCAAGTTCTCACCATGATGGCATGAGGCAGGTAGCCGTTCGTTTGACTCTGAAGACCCACAGTGTTCAGCTGCGACGCCACGTAGCGCTCCGGAGAGGGAATTTCCAGAGACGCTCGCTTGATCTTACTCAGCTTGGTTGTCACGAAGAAGGGCAACACGCTCTAGATTGGAGTGAACATTATAGGTTAATAACAAAAAATAAAAATAAAAAAAGTTACCTTTGATCCTTCCTGCACTTGTTTTTCCACTTTTTGTCCTCAACCTGATCAAAATTCCCACCCAGCAGTCAGCTCTCCCCCATCATACGACAGCTACCAACCCGGGGAGAGAGAAAGTCGACATGTGCTCCCTCTAAAATTAATCTTTTCGAACTGTTGATTATGTTGTGTCACAGAGCAGCATAACACACACAGAGGAAAGCGCTATCTGCCCTCTTCTGCATACCTGATCTCCCAGACATCCACGATTGGCTAGTGTCGCTGTGATTGACAGGGGAGAGTGAATAGGTCCCTCCCACCTAGAGAGATGCTCCTTTGATGATAGAGGAACAGTTTTCTGCTTGCTCCTGGGTTTTTTTATCTGTATTTTTGGCAATGTTTCCTCTTACCTGGATGATGATGCCCTTGCTTCTGTACTCAGCATCCAGTCCACGAGAGAAGAAATCCACAAAAGCCTGATGAAAAGGAGTTGAAAGGCAATTTAATAAGGCAAAGTTTAAATTGAAACGAATATTCAAATTATAAAAATAAAAAGACTGAGCAAATGGTTTCTTAACAAAATTTTCCACTTAAAATTGTGAAGTCCAAACATTAAAGAGAAAATTAAAGTAGGCACTCTGTAATTGAGTAAAATGAGCTCAAGGAAATTCATGCTCGTGTGACTCAGTAGCTCTGAGAGAAGGTGAAAAAGAGGGTGTTAATGAACAGAAGAAACACAAAATCTTTAAAAGACAAGGGCTAAAACTCAAGACTTGCATAAATAAGCTTTACAGTCCTATCCATTATGGTTCATTTTTCTTTTTGTCCTTTGTTCATTTCCTTACTCCATCCATCGACAGTAAATCCCAGTGTTCAGTGGACCTGACAACTGCCGGTGACAAACTGCTGCTGTTCATTGCTCTGCAAGAGAGCGTTTGTCCACAAAAAAGGCCAGTGGGGACAGCCTCAATGACATCACGCGCTGTGTGTGTGTTGCTAAGATACACTGAAGTAGGAGACAGTCTGGTCGGCTTTGACTACTGCATGATTTTTCATATATTTCACTCAACAAGCCATGAATTGTTGCTTATAACTACAGCCATCTGATGTTCAGCACTGACGGTCTTTAAAGTCAGGCAAAACTTGATTTGAAGGCTAGAAACTGTTTTCGTGATTATGGTGCACACGCAAATACAACGCATGAATGCATTTGAATGAATACATATTCAAGAGATGTGTCTTCTGCTGAGGTATCCAATCAAATCAGCGCTTGTTTTTTTCCCTGTAAGAACTGAATGCGCACAGTGCAGCGTAGTGACATTTACATAACGACTTATGATTAGACATAATTGACTGATTTTTATATCAACTTTTAGTGGTAGAAATACCCAGCTGACTGACAACTTATAGCAAGTTTGTCTTGTCTTTGTCAATGATGACTACAGTTGTGCTAATATGTTTACATACGCCCTGCAGAATCTGCAAAATGTTAATAATTTTTTTTTTAATTAAGATTAAAACTAAGATCTTTAAACAATAATACATTACACCAATCATCCTGTACAAAAGTTTACACCCCCCGGCTCTTAATGTAGTGTGTTGCTTTCTCGAGAATCAGTAAATGTTTGCACCTTTTGTAATAGTTGTGTACGAGTCCCTCAGTTGTCCTAAGTGTGAAAAGATGGATCTCAAAGTCATATAGTCACTGTTGGAAAGGGGTCAAATATGCAGAAGATGCTGGAAAATCAAAGAATTTGCAGGACCTGGAGGATTTTTCTGAAGAACAGTGGGCAGTTTAACTGCTCGGGACAAACAAGGGACTCATGAACAACCATCACAAAACAAACACAGTCATTGATCATCCAGGTAACAACACACAGTATTAATAATCAAGCGTATGTAAACTTTTTACTGGTTCATTTGTGTAAATTCAGTTATTATTGTGTCTTGTGGACTATATGTAAACATCTGTTACGTGAAACAGCTTATTCAGGGCAGAACTAAATGAAAAACAAAATGCAATTTTAATGATCTCTCTTTTTTTATTATTATTAACATTGTGCAGATTCTGCAATGGGTATTTAAATTTATTAGCATAACTGTAGACTGAATAACAGAACACCAGTCATGTGCACACAGAGTATTTTTCTGCTTGGCATGGATTCCTGATAAAAACACTATAAAATTAAAATAAAATTCATAGTTTATTGTGCAGTCCAGGCCAAACAATTAAAACAGCATTACAAGCAAGCACTTTTTATATATTTAAAAAAAAAAAAAAAAAAAAAGGTTGAAAGATGAGTTTCTCTGCAAAACACGCTTCCTTCCACGTTTTTTTTTTTTTTTTTTTTTTTTTTTTTTAAACAAATCACTACATATTGCAGGAGAATTAATGCCCTGTGTCAAATAGCTTCATTTACATAATCAGCTTCACTAAACTAAAACTATTTCCCACATTTTAAAGATGTTTAGAATTTTATTTATGTAGGCACATCTAAATTTATTGGATCTTTTCGGAAACTGAAAGCTGACATGTATATATTTGAATTGTATGCTTGTCATTGCAGGTTTTTTTTCTGGTGTATTTAATACATTTATATTTTTGCCTAATTTTTTCTTTGTTTTGAACTTGCTGGGGGTAAGATATGTTCTATAAGATTCATGTTTTAAAATATAAGAACCTTAAAAATTCAAATGTCAAAAATTTTATGTAAATTAGGTCAAAAATAAATCAGCTGGGATTCCCGGGGAAAAGTAGATGCTTTCAAAGTGGCCAAGTATCTGTGATAATTGCCGTTTAGTAGCCACAACTGCTGTTTCTTATTTTCTACAGACAAAATAATACAAAAAACTCTGCTGTGTTTAGTTATAGTATATGGGTGAACTAACCTACTTATGTTGGAGATGGGTGATATAAATACTGAACATTCACAAGACTAAGTTGTAAGGAATGGGACAAAATTTTTAAGGCTGTACTCGAGGTCCGCATGTCTGCACTAAGACGGGGTGCACATGCATTTTTGGACCAAAATAGGTTTGTTTAGGTAGCAACAGTGCACAAACACAAAATTTTTTTTTTTTAAATAAAAAAATAATAAATAATAAAGCAAAAATAGTTAATTTTCTGCTGCATTTTTTTTTTGTTTTTTTAAACCACACACCAAAACCACTGCAGTGACAATTTTCATGTGTGCACACAAATTAATTCTCATAAAACGAGTTTTAAATAAAGTGAACGATGACCTTACGCACATTTCTATGGCAAAAAGAGAGCACTCTGGGTATGGATGAATATGATGAGACCTTGACGCGAGACCTGCACCACTGCACACTGCTGGTTTGATACGGCAGATTTGAGCGCTTGTCTTGGGCACGGGTTTCAGTTTCCTCTGCTCTAACACACTTGGTTTAACTCAAAAATGGTATCTTAATTAGCGGGATGAATTAAATAATTGAATTAGTTAAAAGTTCAAAATTGAATTAAGTTTTGTACAGCACACAAAGTGTACAATGGGAAGCACTGAGCTGTGAGTCTGAAGGATTCTCCACGGCCTTCATGGTTAGTTAAGCTAGAGACTGTTTCTGGAACGGAGACTGGGGAGGTGGAGGTGCAAAGTAAATTCGAATTGGCTTTCCTTTTTTTACACCACGCCACACAAAGATTGAAAAATCAAACACCAATTCATTAGAAACTATCTGTGACATGGTTTTTTTGGGTTTTTTTTTTTTTTTTTTCCCCCCCCTCAGCGCAGGGCTTACGTAGCACGTGTGTTTGACAGACTGGAGCAGGTGAGGAAGTGAAAGAGTGAACTTGCCTTAGAGGACGAGTAGAGAGTGAGGAGTGGTATGGGGTACATGCCGCTCGCAGAGGCAACGTTCAGGATAACTCCTTTAGACCTGGAATGAAACATGGCACACAGCAGAGATTTGTAGTCTGTGCGAGTCAGCTTATATTCATGCATTTTTTATTAGCATCAGCGCTCTCTGATTAGCGCGGTTTCCTCTTTCCTAACAGGAGAAATGTGCAAATTAACTAAGCTTTTTATTATGCTTTACTATCGATTTCATTCTTTTTTTTAATTTCATTACTAAGCTTCTGAAATCTTCAAAAGGTGTTGGTGTTCTATACAGCAGGTTTTGCTTTAAAGTGCACCTATTATTCTTTTTAAACGTGCCTAATTTTGTTTTAAAGGTCACATACAATAGGTTTACATGTATCCAAGGTCAAAAAACACTTTAATTTTCTCATAATTTACATTGCAGCATTAAATTTTTTCCCCCCAGTGTCACAAACGATCCATTCACTCTAAACCCCTCCTTTCAGAGAGCTTATACTGCTCTGATTGGTCAGATGTCCCAGTCTGTTGTGACTGGTCTACCACTTACAGCGTGTGTCGGAAAGGAAATGCCCACTACCATATCAGAGTTTCAGCTCCGCAATTAGGTCAGTTTTACCTTACCAGTTTGAGCCCGAGTCCGATAATGATGCATCGGAAGAGAAACCTGAACCACCATCGCAAACACGACGAGAACAGTCTGTTTCTCAGTGGTAAGTTTATATGTAGTTTGGCAATAACGTGAGTTAGCCGGTTAGCAGGGGCTAACAGCTAACAGGCTAATAGCTGTGCACTGGCTGTACACGTATACGACACAAAACCATGCATTTGGAACACCCAGTAGAAAATATATACATAAATAATTAATCAATACTTGCAGGTTGTGATCCAGAGGCACAAGATAGTCCAAATAAAGTGGGTACGGCCCCATTTTTAATGAACAATCGTTTCGCAAATCCCGCGTTGACTTCTGCTAGATTTGAGAAGCAGTCGTCAGTGAAATGACGGGAACACAAACGAAGGTCGGAGTTGAACTGCTGTGGTATCGCTTTAAAATTCATTCTAACCACTGATGCTTTATATCCTCATCCTTTGGGAGTCCATGCAAAGTGGTTTTGCTTTTGCAGCGCAGAAAACAACATCTTCTACCTAATCATCAACCTGTTTCAGGACGCAACCTCTGCGACTGTTTGAGGGCGGGTCAAAGTACACGTTGTTCGCAAACAGCCAAAGAAGACC
Source organism: Cranoglanis bouderius (assembly GCA_023630585.1). Classification (NCBI taxonomy): domain Eukaryota; kingdom Metazoa; phylum Chordata; class Actinopteri; order Siluriformes; family Cranoglanididae; genus Cranoglanis; species Cranoglanis bouderius. The sequence continues at coordinate 11,053,804 of CM042555.1, forward strand.
AGAGGCGGGTTTTTTTGTTACAGACCTACGTAGGTTTGTACAGGAAGTAAGTCTGGAATTACTGACGACTCGTTTCAGCTGTTCAGAATCGGTTCTTTCTTTTGGGAGTCAGTAACACCATTTGTCAGGCGCTTTGAGTTTTGAAACTTTGCAGACTTTTTACATTCACAAACAGCTATATAACACACTGCATGAAAGGTAATATCTGAAAAAGCATAATGGGTGCACTTTAATATAGAGACCTCTTTTAATGGCCCTGTCGAACCACTACTTACGCACACAGCAGCTCGGCACCCTCTTGTGGTAACATGATGGACTAACAGCAGGTTAAATTCCCCTTAGCCAGCATTACTTTTTTTAAACTGTTGTGCAGTGATTAACAATTTATTAGATTTCCACAAGTCTTCCAAAAGCCAAACCACATTTCATTCCTATGTGGCCTAAAAGTAGCCAAGTGCACATATCTTATATTTCCATTACAATGTGGTGATAGATTATGTTATTTTTGTCCTCTGTGTCAGCACAATCTGAGCATTTCAGCTTTTCTGCCAGGTATTGAACACTATAATATTCAAATTCAAAATAAAAAATAAAAAAAGTGTTCTACATTGTACTACAAAATCAATGAAAACTTTATGAGCTTGTACCTAATCTATATGTACGAGTCTGTACTCATCCACACCTTACATATGACTGGATGGTTTGGACCAGATGCAATAATTAAAACATGTGTACTGAATGTGGTGGCTGTGATGCAATGATTAAAAAAAGGGTAAAATTTTCAAGTAGCAACTCACCTTTCAACCATTCTGGGCAGTACGAGCCGAGTCATCTGCAGTAAGGAGGTGGAGGAAATGAAGCACACAGATTGCATGAAATAACAGGAATTAGGCATGCGTATAGAAGAAGAAAACCTTTAGCTCAACTGCAGTGCATATAGTACAGTAGACTACTCCATGAACTATGAGCTACTGTAAAGAATGGTTAGTTGAGTGCTTTAACAATTCTGCTTTTTTGGCCCAAAGGTGGCAGCAGAGACCGAGGGGATTAAAGTGTTACATTACTTTCAATACTACAGTTCAATGAGTTCATACAATGAGATAAAAATTGTGGATTTACATATAGTGCTATGATGTACACACGTTTTTCCTGTTCTCTTAATCTGCATTCATCAGTATGGTTACCTGTCATCATTAGTGAAAACAAATCCCTTAGCTTGGGTTCAGGTCTGTGTAGAGTTTCACAAAAACACATCGTTTGCTACGTTAAATTCCCCCTAGGTGTGAATGTGTGTGTGAATTCACATAGAACTGTGCCTCACACCCAGTGTTCCCAGGGTACACTGTGGTTGAGCTGTAGTCAAAACTGCCATTGTCGAGTCCAAGACGTGTCCAAGACCAGGACTAGCAGAGTCAAGACTGAATCTTATGTGGGTTGAGGCCAAGTCAAGATCGAGTCCAAACGAAATTCAGTCAAGTCCACGACCATATTTAGTGAGACGAATGCCCAAGACTGATACAAGTCCGAATACAAATGGCAGTAAGTCCAAGTCAATACAGAAAATGTCTTGAGGCTAAACTCGAGCCCTATAGCCCTAGACTCGGGATCCACCACAACCCTGACCAAGATACATTGCTTACTGAAGATGGATGAAAAACAAGACAATACAATACAAAACAAACCATACTTTTTCATTACCAACACTAAATAACCTGCTGTTAAAATCAGACTTGTGAAGTGCTCTGAACACACAATTGAAAAAACACAAATTTTCACAAACATTGCTGTTATTATGTGAAAACACTGACATTTAAGAATGAATATAACTATAAAACTCAAGGAAAAGTAATTCCTGCAGAGAATAATTCATTATACTTACTATAAAAAATGTATTATTGCTGCTAATAGCATTTTTAGCTTTTTTATTGATTTTATTCTTTTTTTTTGTACTGATTTTGAAATGATTTCGTTTCAGCATGGCAGTATTTAACATGTTATCAGAATCAAAGTCAAAATGTTCATATCATGACCCAACCAGTCTTCGGTCAGCGTCACAGAATTAATCACAGAGAATACTGTAGAGAAGTGATACTCACCTGACAAACTGAGGTGATGTTGATGTTGATCATGTTGTTGATGAACTGTAATAAGACACAGCGGGGTTTATTTAGGATCGATTTCAACAGTTGCGGCTCATCCGCAAGAGGCAGGTGAGGCAGAGCCCAGCCATATTTATTGGCTAATCAACAAATGTAAATTTGCATGAAGTCCTCATTCAATGTTAAATGTTGCTGTTTGACAGATATAAGCCGATGTTCCATTTATTTGGTGACCTATCTAGATGTTGCGCGATTGTGGGGCAGCATGCTCATTTTGAGTTATTACACCTAGTGGTAGTGCTGGGTGATATCGATATAATATCAATATTGTGATAAATGATTATGCGATACACTTTTCTGAGATATCGTTGGTATGGTGATGTATTTTTTACATTTTTAATAATTACAAATTAAATGGTATTGAATGGATGCTGTTGATTTGGTCTTTTTTTTTTTTTTTTTTTTTTTACTTAATCATCTTTGTCTTTCTAGGAAAGTATCGAAAATTATCGTCAAACTCAGTTTAACGTTTTTTTTTTGTTTATTTTACTACTGTTTTGCATAGTTTGTTAGATAAATTATGTATCGTGACAGGCATCGTGTGTAGTAGGAACTACAATAAGAGCTAAGAGAGGCCCTTTGGGGCAGGAATCACTCTGCCCCATGTTCGATCCATGAACGTTTTGTTCAACAGTGAGGGAGGAGCACAGGACACGACAGGCCTCTTCTTATTACCTCTTCTGTGCTTCTCTCACACACTGACAGTGATGATGAGAAACACACCTGATGTCCTGAACACAGCTGAACAAAAGGTACATATACCTCTCAAAACGAGCTGCTAGACTGTGTGCTGGACGACTTCATGTTGTTGACTCTCAACTGCGTATTACAAGGTTGCTTTACAAAATAGCCTGTGGCATTTTTCAAGTGTGATCGCCTCTCAGCTTAATTTTGGTTGAGGCTGTTGCGATTAATAACGTCCTGCCCCACAAACATCTACCATCACGAGCCGCTCTTGGATTTCAATACCAGCACGTCAGTCCAGACTTTATGGCACCCACGAAAAATCAACCACACTGCATTTCCATCTCCATTAACCCTCCATAAAACACCACTACTTACATTATCGAGGTTAGGTATGTTGAGAAAAAACTCAGGGTAAGAGTAGGACACTCCGACGTTGTTCACTGTAAGAAAAACAGACCAAACTAAAGACAAGAAAGCAGATCAGACATATGAGACGTGCTCGCATCCAGTAGGAGGCAGCAAACACTAGCATATGGCCAGTGTTCATTAAAGAAACACTCCTACTGTACTCGAAATATCCACTAGTTTAGGAAAAGAGACACCAGTTACACAGTCCACGCCTAGAACATTTTGTTCCAGAAGCCCAAGTGACATTACAGGAACACGATAACAACCAGTGAAATACACAAGCTTCCAACCGATTGGCTGGTTGGTAAAATGCAATCACGCACTCAAACACAAACAAACAAACACACACACACACACACACACACACACACACACACATACACACACATACACACACACGCAACCTACCCAAGATCCCAATTTCAAGGCCAGCTAGTCCAGATTCAATCTTGGAATAGATATCCACCGATCCAAAGTCTGCAGAGATGGTTTTGGTCTCAACGTTGTACTTGCTCTCTGAAAGATAACAGAGACGTGAAACTGTGAAAACCATGAACAAACAGCAACAAGAAATGACAGTGACGTCAGAGGAACGATAAGGAGGTAGTCAGTGAAGGACGAGTGAGGACAAAGCTGCAGTGTGTGTAGACAACTACAAGAAATCCAAATGTGCTACAATCATCCATGAAAGTTTCAGGAATATTTGCAGGCCATCGACTGCATTCCCTCAGATGATGACATTAAAATTGTTTAGATAAGAACATGAGTGGATACAGGAAGTGGGCTGGGCTGTGGCAAAGCTGCGCCTTTCTATCAGCCTTTATCAGAGGCAAATAATGAATGAACAAACTGATTTAACAAGATGGAAGGAGCAAGACAGAAGGAAAGAGTGAGAGAAGCTGGGAGAGTGGGAGAAAAAAAAAGAAGAAAAAAAAAACATGACAAGAATGAAACTGAAACAGAAGAGGTCAGGAGAGGGAGAAAGGGACAAAGAGCGGGCAGGAGAGAGGGAGGGAAATCGAGGACGAGCGAGCATAAAAGCAAGAGCAATAAAGAAAGAGATAGAAAAGTTTTAAAAAAAAAAGAGGAATGGGAAGAGAATATGGAGCAAGAGAGAAGGAGAGGGTGAGAGGTTGGGAAAGAGAAAAAGGAAATTGGGGAAAATTAAGAGAGGTAGAATAAAAAGAAATTAAACAAAAGAGACAAGGAGCAAGAGAGAGAGATATAGTGAACAAAGAAAGAGTGCAGAAAAACAGATAGGAAAGAGACTGAATGATTGGGAGAAAAGTGAGAGAAGTAATTGGAAAACAAAACAAGTGGGGGGACAACATAAAAAAGCGAAAGGAGAATAAAAGCATGAGTGAAAGAGAGAGATGGAGGAGAGAGGTTGGGAGAGATAAAGGGAAAAGTCATGTCTGAGAGAAAGAAAGAAAGATGCATTAGGAGAGATGGCATGAGAGAGAGAGAGAGAGAGAGAGAGAGAGAGAGAGAGAGAGAGAGAGAGAGAGAGGGGAACAAGCTTCCATTCACTCCATTCATCTCTGCTCGCACTCGCAGCCTCTTCCCTGAAGATGTTGTCCTGCTTCATTGATAAAGATGTGCAGGAGCAGGTGAACTGGAGCGACTCAGCCAGCACACAGGCAATTAAAAACATGACGTGACCCACCCAACCCCCCCCCCCCCAAAAAAAAAAAAAAGAAAAGAAAAAAAACCGTGTTTGGAAAAAGAAGTGCTAATCTGTTCAGTTTTTTTTTTTTTTTGGTTTGACAACACGGTTTGTACACATGCACCTGAGCAGGAGGAGGAGTCTCGTTAACCCGCGCTCCTTCCACATATTACATCATATAAAGCAATACTCCTACATTATATCCTACAATGCAGCATTCTTATTCATCTTTAAATGTATAACATGTAAGAGTGTAAAAGTTTTGTGAAATGTATGTCAAATGAATCCAGTCAAATGTCCACAGCCATTTTTGCTACTGATGTGTGGAAAATAAATCCGTGTCCATTTGCTCTGGCGCCCCTACACGACGTATCCCAGGATGCACCTCCATCTGTGATTGTCCCTCAGTGTTGCAGCAGCCAGGCAACTCGGCTGGCACAGAGCCTGTCTTTCAGCGCGACGCTAAAAATAGCCAGGTTCATTAACATCGAAACTCATTCAGCAGAGGGAGACACTCACTGCCTCACACACAGGAGCAGAACTTTCCCTCCATCACAATTCACACACACACACACAGACTCACACACACAGACACACACACACACAGACACACACCCCCTCTCTCACACACACACCCTCTCACACACACACACACACACACACACACAGACTCACACACCCACAGACTCACACACCACATCCCTCTCTCACACACACAGACTCACACACCCTCTCTCACACACAGACACACACCCTCCCTCTCACACACACAGACACACACCCCCCTCTCTCACACACACAGACACACACCCCCTCTCTCACACACTCACACACCCCCCCCTCTCTCACACACACAGACTCACACTCTCTCTCACACACACAGACTCACACACACTCTCTCACACACACAGACTCACACCCTCTCTCACACACACAGACTCACACCCTCTCTCACACACACAGACTCACACCCCTCTCTCACACACAGACTCACACCTCTCTCACACACACAGACTCACACCCCTCTCTCACACACACACACACCCTCTCTCACACACACCCTCTCTCACACACACACACACTCTCTCTCACACACACACTCTCTCTCTCACACACACACCCCTCTCTCTCACACACACCCCCTCTCTCTCTCACACACACACACTCACACACACAGACTCACACACCCTCTCTCACACACACACACACACACACACACACAGACTCACACACTCTCTCTCACACACACAGACTCACACCTCTCTCTCTCACACACA